>CM038215.1:29813664-29907434 GCA_021442155.1 Cymbidium sinense
CAAATTTTAAATCAAATTCAACATCTTTTCTAAAACTCCTTTGATTCCATCTTATGGACTTAGCTCAAATCAAACCTTAAATCACTCAAACTCAAAAGATTTTTCATAGCCTATTTATATTTCATTTATATTCACAAATATAAATGAAATATAAATTCAAATAACTAAAATTCAAATTCAAAACTCAAGTCCAAATCTAACATAAATCCAACCTATACTTTTCAAGTCAAATCCGAATTCAACCAAATCAAATCCAAATCACTCCAAACTCAAGAGATTTTTCATAACCTATTTATATTCTCATTTATATTCACAAATATAAATGAAATATAAATTCAAATAACCAAAATCAATTCAAAACTCAAATCCAAATCTAACCTAAATCCAACTTATCCTCTTTTAAGTTCAAATTCTTGAACTTATCCAAATCATTCTCAAATCAGTCCAAACCCTTTGATTTTCTCTTCAAACAATCAATCCTTCAATCACATGCACAAATATACACATATACCTCAATCATTAAACCAAAATAAAACTAACCCAAGTCAAACCCATATTCACCCTTTTGACTTGAAATTGTCAAATGAATCAAAACCTATTTGACTCCAAATCACTTGCAATTGGATTTATATTTCGATCATAAGTCCATATGTGAGTTCAACCAAACAAGAATCAAGCCTTGATCAAGCCAATTGACCCATTTAGGCTCACTTGACCCAAAGTGACCTAAAGCACCTTTTAAAGCCAAATTCTAATCCAACCCAAATGGGATTGAACTAAGCCCATCTAAGCCTCACATTATGAGCAACAATCATCTTAGGATGATCAATCACTCAAATTAGGTCAAACCAAGTCAAACCTAGCCTTTGACCAAGTCAACACTTAGCCCAAATGAAACCTAAACTAGCCAAAATCCACCATAGGCCAAATTGATTGAAACCATTGATCTAAACCAATCCATAATCAATGATTGAACTTGACCAAGTCATCATTTGAGCCAAACCAAGTCTAATTGGCCACTTGACCCAAGTTGACAAATTGACCTAAAGGTCAAGGATCAAATCTTGATCTAAGCCAAATTGATTGCAACCAATGGGTCAAATTCTTTCTAAATCACTTATTGAACTTGACCAAAGCTTCAATTGGCCAATTAGACCCAACCTAGCCCAATTGATCATGAACCCAACTTGACCTAAAATGTCAAAACAACTTGAAATCAAACCAAACTAAAATTAATTAAAACTAAAGCTTGAAATACATTTCAAATGATCAACCAAGCCTAAACCAACCCATGACCTAACCCATTTGGGTCAAATGGGTCAAATTGGTCAACTTGACCCATTTGACCTAAATGAACCTAAATGAACCAAAACTAAATATAAATCAAATTGAACCAAATCAATGATATATATAGGCTCCAAATGATCATTTGAACTTGACCTAACCCATGGTTTGACCCAATTTGACCAATTGGTCAACTTGACCCAAGTTGACCTATATTGACCTAAATGGGTCAACTTGAGCCAAATCATAAAAAATAAGCTCCAAATTCATTAAAAATTGGCACAACTCATTTTTCAATCATTTCAAATCTACCCAAATCAAAATAAAAACTAAATGACCATTTTACCCTTAGGTCAAACGGTAATCTATGGCCAAATTCACTTGAAATTTGCTCCTTTCTCATGGCCACTGACATCTTTCTAGTGGTCCATTTGGACACCAAGGAGGTGGTGAACATGACCCAATGGGTTTGGGTCAGCCATGACCCAACCCAAGGCCAAAACCCTCCAATGGGAATTCTCCATTTGGATCACTTCTACACTCACCTAGTACATGTGCACTTTCTCCTCCACTCCTCTGCCAAAACCAAACCACATGGAGTCCCTAACAGCCTAAACAACCAATAAATCTACTCAATTAATAAAAAATGGAAAGATTGCTCTTGTCTTTTGATCCAAGGAGGGGAGATATACCTCTCATTCCCAACTCAATCAAACTGACTCTAGGAACCCAAACTAAGCTTCTCCAAGCCTTGGAAAGCATTCTTCAAGCTCTCTCCATTTTCTCCTTCTCAGTTTTCTTCAAAGCCAAAATTGGGGAGGCCTAAGGAAATTTTGACTTGCTCAATTCACAATCAAATTCAAATTCACTTTGCAAGCACCATCAAGGGAGCTAGTTGAGCTCACCCAAAGTGTTTCCCAAGTCACCAAGCCATGGGAAGGGGGATTTCGATCAAAGCCGCAAGCCATTGAAGGGAAGCTTGGCCAATTAAGAGATCCACTTCAAATCAAGGCTTGAAACTTTCAATAGAGCTTTGTCTCTATTAAATGAAGCTGCCTCCTCTGTTGGAAGCACCGGTGATAGCTTCCAACGAGGTATGACTCAAAATTGATACTCCATTGAAAAATGCTTGGTCCTTTGTGAAGGGAATTGTAATCCCATTAGATCCTAGCCGTTGGATGTAGTTCCATACACCTTTTGATGGCGTGGGGGTAAATTCCATCCTAATCCGAGCTTAGTTGAGCTCAGATCAAGCCATGGAGGATGGACGTCCACCATCTCCTGCAGCTTAGGCAGGGATGAATCATGAGCCATCCATCCCGCATGTTTTGGAAGGATGACCCTGATTAAATCAATCAGATCCTCAATTTAAACCATTTAGAACCACAGGATTAATCCTGGTTGCCCGATCCTTGATCGAAAGGCCCAGGGGAAAGCGTGTTGCACTGCCAGCTGACGTAACACATGATGTGATAACTTAAATAACCAATCCCATTATGCCACATGGAAAGCGCGTTGCGTCAGCGGTCCACGTGGCGTCGATGGATTAGTTAATTACTTAGGCTATTTAATTATGCAATAATAACATAAACTTCATAAATTCATAACTAAATATAGAAAATTCCAAAAAATACAAACTCAAGTTCATTTTAAAGATAATTCAAAGCAAAATAATATAAAATTATGTTCAATTGATTTTGAACACTAATATTTATTCAATTTGGATTTTATTGGAAATGTATTGAGTTTAATTACTCCTTAACTACTTCAGTAATTAATTCTAAACTTCCTAGGGTTGGTTAGTGACATGACCTTTGCCTCCCATGATTTTCTTAGAATTTATTATTGGATAATTTAGGTAATTGCTTATCTCATCTCTAATCACTTCCTTAATCAATTAAATGATTAATTAACAAAGTAAATAGTGATAAAATCTATTAATTAAGCTTGCTAATCATCTTAAAATAATGAATGGGCTTAGAAAATGAGATTAAGATTTCTTTTCCAAATCTTTTGCCCTAAGTTTATTTCATTTGGATAAAGACTTAATTAATTTGCAAATTGATTAATGATTTAATAACTTCATTAAATGACTTAATTAACTAAACTAAAAATTAAATTATTCCATAACTTAATAATCTTAATTCTTGGGTAGATCCTTAGGTGTTCAAAAGTTTAAGGTAAATTTGAAAAAATCATATCCAACTCACATGTGTGGGAAGGTTATGAAAGTATTTAATGAAAATCCTTTAGCTTAATTAATCAATAATTGCAATTGCATTAGGCCCTTAATTTCTTAGGTACTGCATTAAATTCCATGTGGTTGCATATCATATGTTGGCTCATAATTATTTGGTTAATTATATTAAAGTGGAGTAGGTAAGAGGTAATTAATGGATTTAATTCACACCTTAACCTAAATAAAACATAAATCCAATCTAATTGTTCTAAAAATTAAACTAAACTAATTCACACATGGGGGAAGTGGGTTAGGACCAGCAAACTCTTTTCACATTTCCTAAGTCAAATCAAATTCTAAAATAAAAATTTCCTTAAAAAATTTTGATTCACTTTAAATGATCTTATTTAATAGGATTGTCTTTAGGAATTAATTAGGGTGAATGAAGTGATATGCTTACATCACTTTATTTCTTTCCAAGAATGCTAAATGTTGTTTGGCATATGAAGTCTTGCATTCATACCTTTTGAAAAATCAATTAAAAATAGAAAATGTTTCCTTTATGCCATATTGCATATTTTGGCTAAAGTAAAAAACCTGAGTGGCTACTATCATTATTAAATCAAAAACTATTTTTAAAACTTATAAATCAAAGATTATAAAATGAGGTGATACTACTTATAAGTACTTATAAGCTTGCATATGATTATAGCATAAGATGTGTCTTATGTGATTTTCTTCTCTTCTCTTAACATGGATTTGGATAAGGATTTGCATTGTGTATAGTTCATTTGAAAAGAACACAACGCTTGCTTAAATCTATTTCTATGCATTTTCATGTTATGACTTAAGAAGGATCTTCACATTTACACATGTAAATTGCACAACCAAATCAAACAAAAATCTTTTGCATGATTCTTCATCTATTTATTTTCTTTTTGTACATGCACATGTATTTGAGAAAAGTGATATATTAGTCTGGACATCCCGTGATTACAAGGCTTCAAGTAGCCCCAAGTAGGTTTTGTACCTTACACCCCTGGTGTAGAGAAAAAATGACATTGTACTCATTTATGTCTTTTATACATGTGTATGTGCATTTGATTAATGGATAAAAGGGTCTCTCTTTTCTACTTAACAAAAACATGCATTCATGGAATATCCAAATTTCCTTAAGCATCATCTCTTTGCATTCATCATTAAAGTGTGCTAAGATTTTGCATTGCATGTATAGTTATCCTTAAGATCATTCATATGCATGGAATACATATTGGAAAGAAATAAATGGTTGTGTGTTATGTGATAGTAATTCACCTTAATTATCCTGAGACGCCTTTCTTATTAAATAGTTTATTTAGAGCAAATCAAAACTTAGGGTTAATTAAAACACATAATAAAATATTCTCTAATGGAAAATCATTAACAAATCTACCTTAGAAATTACTTAAGGTAGGGATGAAAGAAAAGTTCTCTTCTCTTTTATTTTTTTTACAATATTTAGTAACTAAGTATAGGTTCATTTAAACCAAATCAAATCATCAAATAAAATTGACCAAATTAACTAAATCACTTAAAATGAAACCACCCTCTAAGTTGAATCCTTTCACACTTAGAAAATTTTTACCTTAAATCCTAACTAAGATATGCCACAAAAGCCTTTAATGGCACACACATTAGGATAATTCAGCATTTCTAGCTCTATGTTAGGGAGATGCATGGTTTGATGACTGATTTTATTTTATGATGTAATGTTTTAGACTGTATATTAGGGTGCATGTGTGTAGACTAGATGGTAGGGCGATCTTAGCCTAATCATGTCTTTTGTAAGGGATTGTGCTCAAGGGGCGCTATAATAAAAATATAAATGTTTCTGTTGTGTAGGTTGCTTATACCCCTAAATATAATCCAAACTAGGACAGGTGGACTTGGTTACCCATGTGTAGGGTGATAAGTCCAAATTATTCCTATAACTGGTTGTGTTGTATGGTATGTTTAACTAATCTCTATTTTGTAAGTTTAGTTAGATTTATTTTTCCCATTTTGATATAAATTTTGCAATTGAGATTTGTAATGAATGTTATGGGGGATTAGGATGAACATTGGTCATAAGACCATGTCTTATGTACCATGTGAAGTCTTTGGAGCAACCTCATTCCAACCAAGCCAAAAGAAATAAAGGGAAGATGCAAATCAAGCATGAAGAATGAAGAATGAAGAATAAAGAATGAAGACCCCCATAACATAAATTCCTTCTGAGTTGTAATTATTCATTTGTAATCTGGGTTTTATAAGGGTAGAGCTCGACTACCCATATTTCTTTTCGGGTTTGTGTGATGGAGCCCGATCACATCAGCCTCTTACTCTTTTGCGCTAGCTTTATAAAATTGTTTGATGTTTGTTTAGCTTGTGCATTAAGATGACATGATTTTCTTTTATTTCTTCATTGATTGATGAATGGCCTAGATGCGATTAGGCTCTTAGAGAAAAATAAATTTTTTATCCAATTAATCAACTCAAAATTAAAATTAAAATAACTCATAACCTCACCTAAAGCCTAGGACATAAATCAAGATAATAAAAGATTTAGTACCCCTTACCTGGATGTTGTATGTCTCACATCATGCATAAAATCATCTTGCTTCACTCTTATTAATGGAGGGCTTCCACCTTTGCCAGAGAAAATGACTTGACCTTTGAGAGCCATGGTAGAAACACACCTCCTTCTTACTATTTTTGGCCCATAACCAGTTTCTTATGCATTAGACATATGAATCACATATCCTGTGTCAAATAAAAAAGTCTAAAGATGAAAATAAACTTAACAAACTTTGCATTAGATTAAGTCATGATTTCATTCCATTCATGATCTAGTCTCTTAGGGAGTAAGTTTAATGACTTAGTCTCCTTTTTGAATAAGCAATAGTCTAGCTATCCTGTAAAGTATAAGACTTGCTTACATGTATTTAAATTCATAGGAGTTAGTTGGCGGCCACCCCCAGGCAGTTGTAAGTCCAATAGTGAGGTAGTTTATTCTCTCTTTTGGAGACAAACCATATGCCCATTTTCACCTTAGATTTAGGTCATGCTTTGGCCCTCACCAAAGCTACCTAGATTTAGTATCTGAGGTTGATGTTTCCCTTTGCGGGCTACAAGCATAAATCCTCACTTCTTTGGCATTTTCATGATCTTGTATTATGGAATTGTAAGCCCTAGATTTTTAATAAAAATTCAACTCAAACATATAATCCTCTTCAAATTTCAAAAATATAAATCCCAAACCATAGGATAGTCTAGGATGCTCGCTAAGTTTCCTAGCATTGTGAGCATCCCCTACTTTATCTCTCTTTGGTTTTGATAATAACTATTTCCTTTTGATCAATCCCACTTGATTTTACAAAATAATTAATTTGTTGATTGTCCTATCTTTGAAATATTTGGAGATAATGATCATTTTTCTTAATCGAGAGTATTCTTTAAGAATCTCATTCCTTAAGATGTAATTAATTATGGGGGCTTGCCTCCATAGAGAACTTAGAGAACCCAGTTTAAAATAAACCCTACTTTACTTTTCCATGTAAATTATGGGAAGAATCTCTAGTACATTCGAAGACCCATTGTCCTTAGGAGTTCTTATTAGGTGATTTGGTCCATTGTAGGATGGTGACTTCTGTCTCTCGAGATAGTACATTATTTCTCAATATCACACCTGATCACCCTAATAAGTACATCTGTAGATCTACGTGGTGTCCTAACCAACAACAAGGATATTATTAATTTTCAAATTCTCCCAAAGCATTTGAGAAATAAAAAACACCATAATGGGTATATGGTTTATCTCCACAAGAGAGGATAAACCACATGACTACTAGATTTACAATCGCTTAGAGTGGCAGCAAGCTAACTCCTTCTACGCTTTTAAAAATATGTAGGAAAGTCTTCTGTTTTGCAAGATGGGTAAGTTGTTATCATTTAGAAAGAGACTAAAGTTCTTAAACCCACTCCCTAAAGAGACTAGAGCATGAGTGGTATGAGTAATGCCTTAGTCTAATGCAAATCTTTTCAAATTTTATTTTTATTTGACACTTCATTTTGACAAAGGTCGTAAAATTTTTGTATGCCTGTTGACCTCATTTTTAGAATGAGCTCTCAACCTCCTTCATCTTAGCCATTGGACTCCTCTTAGACTTTAAGAGATCCTTAATCTTAGGACACATCTAGTGAATAGGTGGACACTCATCTAATAGAGACTTAGAAGAGTTAGCCATAGGAATAGGTCATGCCTTAGGGGTGTTAGGAAAATTTGCCTACCCTATAGCTTGAACCACATTCCTTACTTCCTTCCTTCAAGTCAAACTCCAAATTAAATCAACATCAAACCTAAATCTTTTCTAGCTTAATTGATTTTCTCCAAACCCAAATCAATCCCACATGATTGAAATCCATCATCAATTCCTTATGATTCAAGCTCATGATTAAAATTCCAAGTTTAAAACATTTCCTAAGTCCTTAATTCCATCTTAAGAACTTATCCTAAATCAAACCTAAATCAATTCAAAGTAATGAAATTTTCTCACAACCCATTTATATTCTCATTTAAATTCTCATATATAAATGAAATATAAATTCAAATCAATCAAACTAAATCCAAATAAAAAATCTTTCCTAAGTCTTTAATTCCCTCTTAAGGACATAGCCTAGATCATGTTCAAATCACTTCAAATCTTTGAAATTTTCTCATAACTCATTTGTATTCTCATTTATATTCACATATATAAATGAAATATAAATTCAAACAATGAAAATGAACTCCAAAAATTTAACTCAAATTCAATCAAAATCCAACCTAAGCCTTTCAAGTCAAAATCTTGAACTTAGCCAAATCAATTTCAAATCAAGCCAAACCCTTGATTTTTCTTTATGATTCAATCAATTCTTCAAACATTAATCCAAACATAAACACAAACCTCAATCACCAAACCAAAACTCAATTCAAAAATCAAACCTAAGTCAAACACACATTCACCCTTTGAACTTGAAATTATCAAATGAATTAAAATTCATTTGACTTCAAACCACTTGCAAATGGAATTATATTTTAATCATTAGTCCATATTTCAGTTCAATCGAACTCAAATCAAGCTTTGACCAAGCCATTTGACCCACTTAGGCTCACTTGACCCAAAGTGACCTAAAGTACCCTTATGAGCCAAATTCTAATCCTAACCAAATTAGATTGAACTAAGCTCACCAAAGCCTCTCATCATGATCAAAATCATCAAGAGATGATCAATCACTCAAATTAGGTCAAACCAAGTTAAACCTAAGAGTTGACCAAGTCAACACTTAGCCAAAATGAAACCTAACATAGCCAAAATTCACCACAGGCTAAATTGATTGAAACCATTGATCAAAACTCATTCATGATCAATGTTTGAACTTCACCAAGTCAACATTTGAGCCTGACCTAGCCCAATTGGCCACTTGACCCATGTTGACCCAACTTGACCTAAAAAGTTAAAATGTGTCAAAACTTCATCTAAGACAAATTGATTGAAATTAATGGGTCAAGTTCACTCCAAAATGATTGTTGAACTTGACCAAAGCCTCAATTGGCCAACTAGACCTAACCTAGCCCAATTGACCTTGAACCCAACTTTACCTAAAGGGTCATATTGAGCCAAACTCGAACATAAAAAAATTGATTGGAAATAAAGATACCAATCCATTTCATATGACCAACCAAACATGAACCAACCCATGACCTAACCCAAATAGGTCAAATAGGTCAAATTGGTCAACTTGACCCATTTGACCTAAATGAACTCAATTGAACCAAAACCAAATATAAACAAAATTGAATCAAGCCAAAACCACCAAAATATTTGAAATTGTCATATGAACTTGACCCAGCCCTCGGTTTGATCCAATTTGACCAATTGGTCAACTTGACCCAACTTGACCCATTTTGACCTAAATGGGTCAACATTAGCCAAATCATATCAAACCAACACCAAATTCAATGAAACTTTGCCTAGCCTATTTTTCAAACATATCAAACATATTCAAATTGAAACTTAAGCTAAATTCCCATTTTACCCCTAGGTCAAAGGGTAAAATTTGGCCAAATCCACTTGGAATTTGGTCAAATCCTCTCCATAACCACTAGACACCCTCTTAGTGGATCAAGTGAACACTAGGGAGTGTGGTGCACCCAACCCAATGGGTTTGGGTTAGCCTAACCTAGCCCAAGGTCAAAACCAACCACCTCCTTCAAATTGAGCACATGGAAATCCTTCCTCCACTCAATTAAACACATGGCCACTTTCCCACTACCCCTTTCTAGACAAAATGACCCATGTGCAAGCCTCTGAAAGTCTAACAACCCATTAAATGAGCTCAATTGGATCAAAATAGGAGGGAGAAGCACGATCATCTGATCCTTCAAGGGGGAGATATACTTCCCCTAATTTGAATTTGTTGGCAGATTCCCTAATTTGATTGAGTAAGAGGAAGCCAGAGGAGTCATTTCCCAGCCTCCCTAAGCTCTCTCAAGCATTTCCCAAACTCTATCTTCTCATTTTTCATAACTTGAAAATAGGGGAGCTCCACTAAAAATTAACTTAGCCTGCACTCAACCTTAACCCAATTCCCTTTGCAAGCTCCATCAGTGAGCTCAATCAAACTTTCCCAATCCTTTTCCCAAGCTCCAAAGGTAAGGGAAGACCATACTTGATCAAGACCAAGCTCAAGTCAAGGAGGATCCACCCAATCTCAAGACCTCCAAACTTCAACAAAGCTTCATCTCTATTAGACAAAGCTTCTCCAAGGGAATCGAGCACCGGTGATCACCTCCAACAAGGTTAGCCATTAAACAGAGCTTAAGCTCAATGTGGTTTTGTCCTTTGTGAAGTGAATTTTAATCCCAAGCAAATCTAGTCATTAGATGTGTTTGCCTTTGTGCTTAGATGGTGTGGGTAAATTTTGGGATCAATCTAAGCTCAATCTAGCTCAAATCATCCCCTAGAAGATGGATGGTGCTCATTCTTCACAGAGAAATACAGGGATGGATCATGGGTCATCCATCCATGCATTTTGGATGGACGACCATGATTTAAGACATGAAGATGTAATTTATCCATTTAGATCTATGGCTTTAACCTCAATCATTCAATCCTTGATCAGATGGGTGAGGAGAAAGCATGTAGTGCTGCCGCTGACGTGGTGCTACTATATGACTATGAACTGACATGACTCTACGAGGAGTCATAATTAATTCATACCTTAATCTAACCAAAGCATAAAATTGATCTAATCACCTAAAAATTAAAATAAAATAACAAACATATGTGGGAAAGGGTTAGGAACATCAAACTTATCTCACATTTCTTAAATTAAAACAAACTCAAAACAAAATCAAACCTTCTTGAAAAATAATTTGATTTACTTTAAGCTTTCTTATTTCATAGGATTGCCTTTTGGAATTAATTAGGGTGAATGTGTTTACATGCTTTCATCACTTTAGTTCTTCCCTAACATGCTAAATGTGTATGTCATATGAATTTCATACATTCATGCCTTTCAAAAATCAAATGCAAAATGAAATATTTTCTTTATGTCAAATTGCATATTTTAGCTAAAATAAAAATATGAATGGCTATTATCACTATTAAATCAAAAATTATTTTCAAACATCTAAAACTAAAAGTGTGCTACTTATAATTATTTATGAGCTTGCATGTGAATATAAATATGAAAATGTGCATAGTGTGGTTTTTTCCTTTTATTTTCTTTTATCATAGTTTTGAATAGGATTTGACAAAGTGTATAGTTCATTTTAAAAGAACATAACACTTGCCTAATCCCCTTACTATTCATTCCTATACTATTACTTAAGAAGGATATCCGCATTTGCACATTTAAATTACATAAACATAATAAACAAAAAATATAAACTTTTTGCATCTTTCTTTTTCCATTTATTTCTTTTATACATGTGTTTGTATTTAAGGAAAGTGGTATATTAGTCTAGACAATCCCTGAGATTGTGAGGCTTTAGGTAGACCTAAGTAGGTCTTGTACCTTACACGTGGTGCTAACAATGGCGTTCTACTCACTTATGCCTTTCATACATACATGTGTGCATGTGAAAAATGGATAAGAAAACCACTTTTCTACTTAATGAAAATAATGCATCATAAAGCATTCAAATTTTCTTAGTAATAATTCTTAGCATTCATCATAAAGTGTGCTAGACATTCCCATTTGTATATATAGATATGCTTAGGATGCATTCATATGCATGTTATACATGTTAGGAAAGAAAAGGAAGTGATGTGTGTTTTGTGATCTTAATTCACTTTACTTAATCTTAAAATACCTTTCTTTTTTAATAGAATTATTTAAAGAAAATCTAAATTTAGGATTAATTAAAACACATAATAAAGCATTCACTAAATAAAATCAAATATGAATCCACTTTAGAAATTACTTAGGGTAGGGAAGGAAAGAGAGGTTCTCTTCTCTTTTCCTTCTCTTTACAACCTTTAGTAATTAAGTAGGTTCACTTAAACCAAAATAAATCATCTAATAAAATTAACCCAAATCAACTAAACTACTTAAATAAAACCATCCATCTAAGTTGAACATCTTCACACTTAGAAAATCCAAACCTTAAAGTCATAACTAAACATACCACACAAACCTTTTAAAACACACACATTAGGTTAAGCCACCACTTGTAGCTTTAGGTTAGGGCAGTGCATGGCTTGATGTTTGCTCTTATTTTGTAATGTAATATTTTAATCTATATGTTAGGATGAACGTGTGTAGAATGAATGGTAGGATGATCTAGTCTAATCATTATTTTATGCAGGGGATTGTGCTTAAGGGGTGCTGTAATAAAAATATAAATGCTTTTGTTGTGCAGGTGCTTATACCCCTAAGCATAATCTAATAGGCTAGGTGGACTTGGTCACTTATGTGTGATGTGCTAAGTCCAATATACATGCTTAGAATTTGTATGGTTTGTTTAGCTAATCTCTATTTTGCAGGTGTTAGTTAGATTTACATTTCCTTTTCATGTATCTTTTATAATTAAGATTTTGGAATGAACGTTATGGGGGTATTAGGATGAGCATTGGTCATAAGATTACATCTTATGTACCATCTGAAGCCTTTGGAGCAACCACCTTTTAACCACCTAAAAGAAGGAACCAAAAGAAGGAACAAAAAGAAGAAATAAGAAAGAAGAAAGAAGAAAGAAGAAAAGAAGAAATGAAGACCCCCATAACATGAATTTTCTTACTTAACTATAAATTAACTCATTTGTAATCCAGGTTGAATAAGGGTAGTGCTCGGCTAGCCCATTTATTTTCTAGTTTGTGCGGTGGCGCCCGATCACAAATGGCCTTTTATTCTATTACGCTAGCTTTATAAAATGTTTGATATTTTTTTTAGCTTGTGCATTAAGATGACATGTTGCCTAGTTTCTTCCTTAGTTTGATGCATGGCCTGGATGATGATTAGGCTCTTAGGAAAAAAAATAAATCTTCTATCAAATTAATCAACTCAAAATTAAAATAAATAACTCATAACCTCATTTAAAGCCTAAGTTAAAATCAAGATAAAAGAATTAGCAACCCCTTAGCTGGATGAGTATTTCATAAAAACATATTATCTCACTCTTGATTGTAAGGCTTCCACCTTAGCCAAAGAAACTTGTCTTGACCTTTGAGAGCCATGGTGGAAACACATCCTCCCTTCTTGTTGATTTTGGCCAATGATCTTACTTCTCATGCATTAGACATATGAATCCTATAAGCCTGAGTCAAATGATTGTCCAAAAATAAAAATAATATGGAATATGTTTTACATTAGATCTAGGTCATTTTTCATGCCTTACATGATCTAGTCTTGTAGGAAGTAAGTTTAAAGACTTAGTCTACTTCTAAAATAAATAACAGCCTATCCATCTTGCATAAAGCATATAACTTGCCTGCATTAATTTAAAATCATAAGAGGAGTTAGTTGGCGGCCACCCCCAGGTAGTTGTAACTCTAGTCGGGTGGTTTGTCCTCTCTTGTGGAGGCAAACCAAATACCCATTTTTGCCTTAGATTTAGGTTATGCTTTTGGCCCTCATCAAACCTCCCTAGATTTAGGTTATATGGTTGCTTCTCCCTTCTATGGGCCATAAGCATAAATCCTCACCTCTTAGGCATTTCCATAACCTTATATTGTGGAATTATAAGCCCTAAACTTCTAATAAAAATTCAACTCAAATAAATAATTCAATTTCAAAAACATAAAGCCCAACCATATGATATTTTGAGATGCTCACTAGGTTTCCTAGCATCGTGAGCATCTCCTACTTATCTACCTTTAGCTTCGATAATAACTCCCTCTCTTTGATCAATCCCATTTGATCTTCTAAAATAAACTAATCGATTGATAGTCTTGCTTATTAAAATCTTTGGAGATAATGATCATTTGCCATAATCGAGAGTATTCCTAAGGCATCTCATTCCTTAGGATGTAATTAACTATGGGGACTTGCCCCTATAGGGAACGTAACAAACTCAGTTTAAAATATACCGTACTTTACTTTTCCATGTAATGTAGGGGAAGAATCTTTGGTACACATGCGTACCTATTGTCTTTAGGAGTCCTTGTTGAGTTGATTTGGTCCATTGTAGAGTGGTGACTTCTATCTTTCAAGATAGTACACCTCTCCTCAATGGCATACCTGATCACCTTCAATAAGAACATATGGATCTATGGTGTCAAAAATGCATAAAAAGAAAGTATATTTCTATCTTCATTTTATCCCGTATAGAGTAAAGATGGAAGTATACATTCGTTAGAAACTATAAAAATTTCACCACAATGCCTAAATGCATGTTGAAATGAGTGATGGGCCAAATCAAGAGAGAAGAGGGTGAAGCTCCATCAGTAGGAGTTGCTCTCATAGGTCAAGCGGTTCCCATGCGTGCAAGAATGGAGGCCCTCATTTTTGCAAGAGTGGTAGAAGATGCATGCATGATATTAGACATAGAACCATACAGCTAAGGGGTTGCTAAATCTTTTAATTATCTGGATTTAATGCCAACGCTTTATGTGAGGTTATGAGTTATTTAGAAAATTAATTTTGAGTTGTAGTTGGGTAAAAGATTTATTTTTTTTCTAAGAGCTTAATCATATTCAGGCCATACAATAAACACCAATCATAAAGAAACTATAAAAAGGTATGCCATTTCTAATGTATAAGCTAAACATAACATCAAGCATTTTATAGCTAACAAAAAACAATAAAAGTCCGATGCGATCAAACCCTAACCCAAAAGAAAATGGGTATGAGCTCATACCTAGATTATAAAAGAATAACTATAATTAAGGATGAATACATGTTATGGTGGTCTTCATCTTCATTCTTCATGTCTCTTTCATTTCTTCATATCTCCAATTGGTTTAATTTGCTCCACTTCAAAAGCATCACATGGCCTCCCAGGACAAAGCCTTCTAGCCAATGCTCATCTTTATCCCCCCATAACACTAATCCTAATTCCTAATTGTAAAATTACATTTAAATGGAAAGAGTAAATTTAACTACACCTGAAAAATAGAGGTTAGCTAAATATACATTCCACTCAAGTAATTATATTTATAATTTGGACTTAGAACCATGCACATGGGTAACCAAGTCCACCTGTCCTAGTTTAGATTATGCTTAGGGTTAATCAACCAGCAAAAGAGAGCATTTATATTTATTTGAAGCATCCCTTAAGCACAATCTCTTGCAAAAAATATAATTAGGCTAATCACGGCCTAACATCAAGTCTACAAAGCATGCACCCTAACATCCAGTCTACAATAATACATCACTAAATAAACATACATCAAACCATGCACCGACCTAACATAAAATTAGAAGTCATGAATTAATATAATATGTGTGTATTAAGGGTGAGGTATGTTCTAACTAGGCTTTAGAGTTATCATTCTCTAAGTGTGAAGGACATTTAATATAAATGGTGGTTTCACTTTAAGTAATTTAATTAATTTATAAATTTTATTTAATGTTTTCTTTTATTTCATTTGACCTACACTAAACAACTAAGTGTTATAATGTGAAGAAAGGAGAGGGTCACTCTTTCTTATCCCTGCCTTAAGTCACATCTAAAGTAAATTAATTAAATGAATTCTCTTTAGTGAATGGCTTATTACATATTTTAATTAATCCTAAGTTTAGGTTCACTTTTAAATAAACTCATTCAATAAGAAAGGGGCATCTTAAGATTAATTAAAATTAATTACTATCACATCACACACATTTGTTCATTTCTTTCCATTATATATAGCATTCATATGATTAAGTCTTAAACATAACTATACATGCAATTTATATCTTAGCACATTTAAATGATGAATGTAAGAAAATGTACTTTGAATTGATGTTTCATTTGATTGAATTATTTTGTCATATTAATTTAAAGCTCTATCTAAATTCTTATACAAAAGCATAAGAAAAGAACTCTAAATTATATGACTAATCAGCCCAACCACTTAAACAAAATATGGTTGCATGTCTTTTTAATAGAAAAAGAGGGGGTTTTCATTCATCAGCTAAATATACATTCAAATGTATGAAAGTTTTAAGCAAGTACGCCGCCATTGTTCTACACTAGGGGAGTGAGGAAGGAACCTCTTTGAGGCTACTTAAAGCCGTGCATCCCCAGAATGTTTAGACTAATATACCCACTATTCTTAAATACATATGGATGTATAAGCAACTATAAGAATAAAAAATAATGCAAAAGTAAAGTTTGATTTATTTGCTTTATTTTTGTAAATGAATCAAAAGCTATATCCCAATTCTAATGTCAAAATGCATAAGAATGAAATCAAACAGGTACGTCACCATTATTTTGCACCAGGGGTGTGAGGTAGGAACCTCCTTGGGGGTAACTTGAACTTCGTGCATCCCAGGGATGTCAGTTAATATACCCATTAACATTCAAACTAATGCAATTCAACATATGTATGTAAGAAAGAGACTTCACTTCATACACTAAGCTTATATTTACATGCACCTCCTATGTATACATAATTAAAGTCACAATGTATTTCATCATTCATTAATAAGCTTTTGAGAATACATTTTAGATTTAATAGTGATAATAGCCACACATATTTTAATTTAAGCCAACACATGCAACTTGACATAAAGAAAATCATTTCATTTAATTAATTTTTGAAAAGGATGAATGCATGATTACAAGTGGCATACAACATTTAATACAATTGGAGAAATAAATGAACATAAGCACATAATTTTATTCAATCCAATTAATTCCTAGACAATAATATATACAATCATTTAAAGTAAACCAAAGCTTCTTATTAAGTTATTTTTGGATGTTTGATTTGATTTTGAGAAGAGAGGAGAATCAATCATTTGCTTCTCCTAACCTATTCCCATGTTTGTTAATTAATTTGGTTTAATGAAAAGATAATTTGATGAATTTTATAAATTAATTAAGTTGAGATATGAATTAAATGAATTAATTAACCCTTGCCTATGTTACCTTAAAGTAATTAATCAATTAATTATGAGCCAATATGATATGCACATGAATTGGAATTTAAATCAGCAATAACCCTAAGAAATAAAAGGCCTAATGCAATTGGCTCACAATTAGTGGTTAATTAGATTAAAGAACTTAATTAAGTACTCTTATAGCTTCCCCATACATGTAGGTTAGCCATAATTTCCTTAAATATCTTTAGGTTATTAAACATCTAAAAATCTACCCAAGAAACTTAATTAGATGAGTTCTAGAATTATTATGATTGCAATTTTTTAATTAAGAGATTTAATTAATGAATTAAACCATTAATTAATCTTGATTAATTTCAAGTCAAGTGAAATGAACTTAGGAAAAGAATGGGAAAGAGGTCCCAATCTCATTCCCCATGTCCATTCACTACTATACGATGATTAGCAAGTTTAATTAATGGTTTTCTTTTTGTTTAGAATATTAATTAATCACCTAATTAATTAAGAGAGTAATTAGGGCTAAGGTAATCAATTTTCCTAATTAACTAAGAAAAAATCCAAACAACATTATGGGGGGCAGGGGTCATCCCATTACTCAACCTCAAAAAGTTTGAAATTAATTACTTGAGTAATTAGGTAGTAATTAATCTAATTAAGTTATTAATTAAACTCAAATTAAGCCTTAATTATGATTCAAAATCAATAGGGGTTAATTTTAATGGATTTCTCTCTGAAATACCTTTAAAATAAGTATTTATTTGTATTTTTATGATTTTTCTATGATTTTTATTATTTTCTAAAGTTTCAATTGATTTAAATAAATTTTCTAGTTTTTATAAAGTCTATTAATTCATTTTTACCATTTGAACTTCAGAGTGCAATATCTTCTAATCTAGAGATCCTTTTGACTTAAAATTTTTATGGTAGGTGCATTTTAACTTTAATTTTAACCTTTGAAAATTTTTACTTAATTTTTTTGTGTATTTTTAGTTTAATTAATGAATTTTAATTTTCACTAAAACTCTAATTAAGCTCAGAATATTTAGAGAAATTTGGGTATTTTAGATTTATTGGATTCCTCTCGAAAAGATAAATCCAACAAATGCTTGTTTGTAATTTTTATTTAAGTATTTATTTTTTATAAATTTTTGAAGTTTTAGGTGTTTCAAATAACTTTTAAAATTAGAAAATCTAGATTTTTGCACTTAACCCAGTCAACCCTGATGGGGGAATGCGGCACTGCGTGATTCAGCTATGTGGCACTGACGCAGAGCGTGACGGAAAAGTAGGTGAATATAAAAGTGATGCACGAATCAGATCTTATCTTTCGATCATAGATCAGATGGTTTAGATCTGATATATAGCCGAAAGCGCCGATCGATCGCTACGCCGATCATGGATTAGATGGTCCGATTATGCAAGCGACATGCCTAAACATGGAATCGGTAATGCGATCTAAGTTGTCTAATCCGTGAATCATGAGATCGATGGATTTGTGTGTCATGTAGAATGATAAACTGAGAGAAAAATATAAAATCTATTTGAAATTTCATCCAAATGGGCTCATTTTCATAGTAATTTAGACCGAAAAACTTCTATTTCATATTAGGATTGTATAAAATAAAGAAAATAAGGGATTTCTAAGGAAAAATACTAAAATCACATTGAAATCATCATAAAACAAGAAATCTTAAGGCCGACTATGGGTTTTCTTAAAAGTTACTTCACAGGGGGATGATTTTTGGCGGTGGTGATGATCAAAGCATGCTCTTCAGTGGGGGAAGAAGCCTTGGAATGAGCCTAGACCTTCACCTTCACTTCAAAATGATGTATCTACTGGTGGTCATCACTATCTCAATGGAATCTACTTGATTTTGTTTGCTTTTGTTCAAAAATCAAGTGGGAATGAGTACTGGTTGGTTTGGGAGCTATAGGGGATGGAAATGAGGAGAATATGATCAGTTTTCTTGCCTTTAATTTTCTTGTTTCAAATGTGGCTGAAAATCTCCTCTCATTTTTTATTTTTGGCTCCAAATGGGTGTCATTTGGCTTGAGGTGGTTGGGAATGGAAGGTAATCATCCTTGGTGGCTCTTTTTGGTTGGCTAATGCATGGAAAGTGGTTTCTATGAAGGATAAATGGGTGTCCTAGGGGAGGTGGGAGTCCTTCATGCCAAGTGTTCCAATGGGAGAAGGAGGTGAATTCACCTCCCCATGAGTCATGGCTACCAAAACCACCTCTTGGGTCAGATGATTAGTGTCCTTGGTGCCTATGTGGACCAATGGATGAGTGCTAAGTGACAAGGAAATGACCACTTGGGCAAGTGTCTTTTCTCATAGGATGTCATTGACCCAAGGGCAAAGTGGTCATTTGGTATTGAATTTGATTTGAGCATATTTGAATGATTCAAAAGTGAGTTGAATCAAATTTCATGTAATATGGAGTTCTTTTGGTTTAATTTGGGTAAATTTGACCCATTTGGGCCAAATTGGGTCAAAATGGGTTAGGTCAATCAATTGGCCAAATTGGGTCAAATCAAGGTTTGGGTCAAGTTCAAATGATCATTTAGAGTATATTGGTTTAATTGGTTTCAATTAATTTGGTTTAATTTAGATTTAATTTAGATTTTTGGCCAATTTAATCCTTTAGGTCAATTTGGGCTAAGTTGACCAATTTGAATTAACCAAATTGGCTTGAATCATGGCTTGGTTGGGATTAGTTGATCATTTGAAATATATTGCAGGCTTTGGTTAAGTTTAATTAGATTTTATTGGGTTTTATTTTGATTTGATGCTTAAGGTCAATTTAATTAAGTGTTGTTATTATTGGTCAAATTGAGCTCAATTGAGGCTTTGAAAAAGTTCAATAATTAATTTGGAATAAACTTGAGCCATTAGTTGCAATGAATTTTTTTTTGGGTTGTAGTTTGGCTAGTTTGGGTTCATATGGGTTAAAGGGTTGACTTGGTTTGACCCAATTCATTCATGATAATTAATTAGATAATTAACAATCATGACATGAAGTTTGGATTAGCTTAATCACTTTGAATTGGATTGAATTTAATTTTGGTTTATGTAGGTCAAATTGGCCACTTTGAGTCAAGTGAGCCAATTGAGTTTAGTTGGCTTGATTTTGAATTGATTTAATTGAGTTTATATATGGATTTGAGATTGCCATATAAATTCAATTGCAATTGGTTTGAGTTCAAATGAGTTTTGGCTCATTTAAATATTTCAAGTCAAATGGGTTAGGTTGGGTTTGACTTGAGTTGATTTTGATTTGGCTTGATAATTATATATTTCATTTATATTTGGATAGATGATTTAAAAGAAATGATTGATTCAAGAGAAAATCCATTGGTTTTGATTTGATTTGGGTAGGATTTGGCCAAGTTCAAGGAATTAGCTTAAAGGGTATAAATTGAATTTTAGTTTGATTTTGGATTTGGTTTTAGCTTTGGATTTGGGTTTGGCTATTTGAATTTATATTTCATTTATATTTTGGAATATAAATGAAGATATAAATGGTTGATGAGAAAATCACTTGAGTTTGGAGTGATTTGGAAGAAAATTGACCAAGCTTATGGATGTAAGTCAAAAGGGCTAAGAAGGGAAACCTATTTATTTTGATTTGACTTTGGCCATTGGAGGGTGGATTTCATTCATATTTTTGAATATAATTGAAGAAAAAATTGATTTATAAAGAAATTAATTAAGTTTGGGATGATTTAGATTGATATTTGGCTAAGCTTATGGGAGTGGTTCATATGGCTTAAAAAATGGATTTTAAAATTTTAATTTAATTTTGGGTTTCAGTCATTTAGTTTGGAATTCATTTATGATTTAGATTTGAATTTAAGGTTTGGTTTGAGGAAGGAAGCATGGATTGGGTTTGAGCCATATGGTAGGCAAGTTTCCCTAAGTCCCTAAGGCATGACATATTCCCATGGCTAATCCTTCTAAGTCTCTAGGCTTAAGTTAAGTGTTCACTTAATCACTAGAAGTGTCTTAAGACTTAGGAGCTCTTAGTGTGTATAAAAATCCTAGACCTATGATGAGGAAGTTGAGAACTCACTCCAAAAGTGAGGTCAATAGTCATTCACTAAAGAGAACTAAATTAAATTAACAGGCATTAGAAAGTGACTTAAAGTAGGGATAAAAGGGGAAAATCCTATTCCTTCTCTATATAATACTTAGTTGCTAAGTGTAATAATATGAAATATAAGAAAACACAAATTAAAATTCTCAAATCAATTAAACCACTTCAAGTGAAATCAACTTTTCATGTTAAATTGAATCCTTCTACACTTAGAAAATTATAACACATGCTAGAGACATACCACGCAACCTTACACACATTAGAACTAAGTCACCACTTCTAGTTTAGTTAGGATGTGATGTAATGTATGTTTTTAAATATTTGAATATTTAGTTTATTTGGATTTTAGTTTGGGTTTGGTTGATCATTTGGAATATATTATAGGTTAGAGTTAGATTTGATTGGTTTAAATTGAATAAATTGTGTTCAATTGGGTGAACTTTGTGGTTACAATCAATTTGGTTTAGGTTCAATTTGGCTTGTTTGGATTCATTTGGGTTAAATGGTTGACTTGGTCAAGAGGTTGACTTGGTTTTACTCAATTCATGATAATTGATTAACCTAGGATGATCAAAAATCATGACATGAAGTTTGGATTGACATAATTCACTTTGATTTGAATTGAAATGGATTTTGGTTCATGTAGGTCAAATTGGCCACTTTGGGTCAAGTAAGCTAATTGGGCTTAGTTAGCTTGATTTTTTAGTTGAGTTTGATATAATTGAGTTTATATATGGATTTGAGATTGACATATAAAATCAATTAAATGGTTGTTCTAGTAGGTATTCCTTAGGGATGATAATGACTTGTAGCTACGCTCAAGCCAGTCTTTAAAGGTAAAGTAAGCTTCTAAGACATATCTAATATACGGTGGGTAGTTTGGATTAACTCTTGCCCACTTTCCGCCTCCACTCTAGTAACTAAAAATTAGGCTTCTTTGAGAGATTCTTAAAGATCTTCCTGATTACCTCTCTCTTGAATTAAAAAGGTTTATTCAATTTATCGACAAGAGTAAGTAAATGATATACGGTGGCGTAGAATCATCTTGAGAATATGTTAAATGGGGTTCATTGGAGATTTTGAAATTGAGGAGAGTCTTTGCCATTTGATTTTTTTTATTTTGGAACCCATACTTAACAAATTTAGGAAGGTTGGGTGGGGTTCAAAATTTGAGGAGAGATTTTCTTGGAGATATTTGTATTATGTGTATCTTGTTTGAAAATATTGATGATTTGAAAGAACCTCTACTTAGCAAATTTGAGTATGCTAAGAAGAGGTTGTGATTGTGTGCTTGAATTTTTTTTTAAATGTCTTTGTTAGTGATGTGTTAAATATTGATTTGAAAATGGGGGCTTCTTACTTAACAAATTTGGTGTGTTAAGTAGATGCCACATGTGTTTGATTTATGTTTGAAAATGGGACTTTCACTTAACAAATTTGGTATGTTAAATGAAAGCCAAATGGGATTGATATATGTTTTGCTTTTCTTTGAAAATGGGACTCTCACTTAACAAATTTGATATGTTAAGTGAGCATGAAAATGATGTGATTTATGTTATACTTTTCTTTGAAAATGGGACTCTTAACAAATTTTGGTATGTTAAGTGAAAGCCCAAGTGTGATGTGATTTGAAAAAAGAGATTATTACTTAACAAATTTGGTATGTTAAGTAGAAATCAAATGTGTATTGAAAATGAGACTCTCACTAAACAAATTTGGTATGTTAAACGAAAGTCAAATGTATCATAGAAATGAGATTCTAACTTAACAATTTTAATATGTTAAGCGCAAATCAAATATATATGGCGAGATTCTCACTTAACAACTTTGATATGTTAAGTGTAATACAATATAAGATGAAAATAAGATTCTCACTTAACAACTCTGATTTGTTAAGTGGTGATCAAATGTATATGAAAATGAGAGTCTCACTTAACAATTTGATGTGTTTAAGTGGGAATCAAATGTATTTGATGTGCTCTCTTTCATTTTGAAAGAGAGAATTCTTTGTTTTCCAAATGTGGCATGTCAAATAAGATTTCAAAATAGAGATGAAATTTATTTAAGAAATCTTAAGTATGTTAAATAGATTTCAATGATATGTTTTTATGCCATGTATTTCTTGATTTTGAAAATAGAGAAACTTCAACTCTAGCATATATAAAATATGTTGAGTAGAGTTTCAATTTTTTGTTAAGATTTGAAAATAGAATCTCCATTCAACAAATTTGAGTATGTTAAATGAAGGTGACTATTTCCAAAAAAAGTGCTTTTGGAAAGTGTCATTTTGTAAAGAGTTTGTTTTCTTAAATTTATGATGAACCTTGCCTCACCAAGCCAAGTGGAAAGGAGGCCTTAGATTTTTATTATCTCTCCTTCATTGATAAATTTTGTTTTTTTTACCTATGGGGGAAATAGGGGTTTCAAGACCTACACAGAGTGAGGTCCTAAAACCTAAATGATGTTGGCTAACTTTGTTTAAGAATAAAATAAGCTAAGTGCCAATGAAAGAAAGATAGTCTCGAACTCACATAAAATGCAAGTCCATTATTGATGCTTGGAGAAAATAAATGTCTACTAGATATGGAGAGAGGAACCATCCCCAACGAAGTCACCAAAAAAATATATGGTGTTTACTTTTGGATCTATGTGTATGTGTGTGTGTATGGGGGGGACATCACGTAGATCTGAGGATGTACTTATTGAGGTGATCGGGTATGACATCAAGAAATAGTGCACTATCTCTAAAGATATGAATCACTACCCTACGATGGACCCAATTACCTAATAAGAACTCCTAAGGCATGATGGGTCTTGAATGTACGGATCTATGGATGAATAAAGTGGGTTTATTTAAACTAGGTTCTAAAGTTCCCTCTATGGGGCAAGCCCCATAGTTAATTACATCTTAAGGAAGGTGAGTTCCTTAGGAATACTCTCGATTAAAGTAGGCAATTATTATCTCCAAAGATTTCAAAGATAGGACTATCAATAAATTAGGTATGTTTGGAAAATCAAGTGAGATAGATCAAAAGGAGAGACTTAATATTGAATCTAAAGGAGACGAGTAGGGGATGCTCTTGATACTAGAAAACTTAGTGAGCATTCCAATATATCCTTGGTTGGGCTTTATATATTTGAAATTGAAGAGAGTTATATGTTTGAATTAAAATTTTATTAGAAAGTTAGGACTTATACTCTCACAACAAAAGGTTGTGGGAATGCCTAAGAGGTGAGGATTTATGTTTATAGCCTGAAGAAAATAACTACCTCAGATCCTAAATCTAGGGAGCTTTAGCAAGAACCAAAGAGAGACCTAAATCTAAGTGAAGATGGGTATATGATTTACCTCCATAAGAGAGGATAAACCACCCGACTGCTAGACTTATAATCGCCTGGAGTAGCAGCCAGCTAACTTCTCCTATGCTTTAAAATCATGTAGGCAAGTCCTATGTTTTGCAAGATAGTTAGGTTGTTATTATTTAGAAAAGAAATTAAGTCCTTAAACCCACTCCCTTAAGAGACTAGAGCATGAGGGGTATGAATAATGGCTTAAATCTAATGTAATTTTTTTATCAAATTTCATTTAATTTGGGACTCTTTATTTTGACACAAGCTATGGATTTTGTATGCCTAAATGCATGAGAAGTTAATTATGGCCAAATCAAAGGGAAAGAGATGTTCTTCCATCATAGGCTCTCAAAGGTTAAGCCCTTACTATTTGGCAAAGATGGAAACCCTCTCTTAACAAGAGTGAAATAAAATGATTATGCATGATATTAAACATACAACATCCATAAGGGTTGCTAAATTTTTTTATTATCTTGATTTAATCCCTAGGCTTTTATATGATCTTATGAGTTATTTAGAGGTTTAGTTATGAGTTTTAGTTTGGGTAGAAAATTAATTTTATCTTAGGATCCTAATCACATCAAGCCATACAATAATTACCAATCATAAACAAACTATGAAAATGTATACTTTTTTCTAATGCACAAGCTAAACAAAATATCAAATAATTTTATAAATATATATAAAGAATAAAAGGCCAATGCGTCATCTATACATCCCGAAAAGAAATGTGGATAGCCGAGCTCTACCCCTATCCAACCCAAATTACAAGAGAATAATTACAATTACAAATGATGAATGTTATGGGGGTCTTCATTCTTCATTCTTCATTCTTCCTTCTTCATTTCTTCATCTTCATTTCTTCATTTGATTTGCTCCATTTCTTTCTTCCTTTTGGCTTGATTTGGATAAGCTTGCTCCAAAGACATCACATGGTACATAATACTTGGTCTTAAAACCAATGCTCATCCTAATCCCCCATAACACTCATCTTAATCCTAATGCAAAATTATATTAAAATAAAGAAAGTAAATCTGCTACACCTATAAAATAAATATTAGCTAAACACACCATACAACCTAAGCAGTTATATGAATAATTTGGACTTAGCATCCCACACATGGGTAACTAAGCCCACCTATCCTAACTTGGATTATTCTTAGGGGCTAAACAACTTGCACAACATATATATATATATATATATATATATTGCCTTAATGAAACCCCCATAAAATATGAATAAGCTCATATCGACCTACCATCCAGACTACGCACATATACCCTAACATCTAGTCTAAAATAATACATCACAAAATAAGAATACATCAAATCATGCATCGCCCTAACATAAAGCTAGAAATGGTGATTTAGCCTAATGTGTATGAATTAAAGCTTGTGTGGTATGTCCTAAGTAAACTTTAGAGTTGTAATTTGCTAAGTGTGAGATTTAATTTATAAATGGTTGATTTCTATTTGTGTGATTTAATTAAATTGAAGATTTTACTTAGTATTTTCTTTTATTTCATATGGCCTACACTTAACAACTAAGTGTTATAAAGAGAAGAAAGAGAGATAATCTCTCTTTAATCCCTACCTTAAGTTACTTCTAAAGCAAGTTAATTAATCAATTTTCTTTAGTGAATGGTTTATTATATGTTTTTTAATCAATCTTAATTTTAGGTTCACTCTAAATGACCTTATTCAATAAGAAAGACATCTTAAGATTAATTAAAATGAATTACGATCACATAACACATGTATATTCATTTCTGTCCATCATGTATATCATGCATATGATTAAATCCTAAGCATACATATACATACGATGTATGTCTTAGCACACTTAAATGATGAATGCAATGAAGTGTGTTTGGAATTTAAATATTTCATTTGATTGAATTATGAATGTGTGTCTTTTTAATAGAAAAGAGGGATTTTTTATCCATTAGCTAGGTACACATTCACATGTATAAAAGTTATAAGTGAGTACGTCACCATTATTCTGCACTAGGGATGTAAGGTACAAGACCTACTTATGGCTACTTGAAGCCTCGTAGCCCCGGGGTGTCCAGACTAATATACCACTTTTCTTAGATATATATAGATGTATAAACAAGTACAAGGATAGGAAAAACCCATGCAAAAATTATATTTGATTTATTTGATTATGATTCTTATTCATTGGTCACATCATACATACATATATATATAAGAGTTTTAAGTGAATACGATGTCATTATTCTACTTAGGGCTACTTAAAGCCTCATAGCCGGGATGTCCAGACTAATATATCACTTTTCTCAGATACATGTGAATATACAAAAAGAATCAAAAGAAATGAAGTCATGCAAGAAGTCATATTTGATTTGATTATATGATTTACATATGATATGAAATTCTTCCTAAGTCTTAGCATGGAGATGCATAAGAATATATTTATATAAATGTTGTGTTCTTTCAAATGAACTATACATTTATAAATCCCATTCAAATCCATATAATATAAGGAAAGAGAGCTTCATATTCCATATCTTATATTATCAACACATGCAAACTTATAGATAATTATAATTAACATCATCTCATTTATTATAATTGATTTATGGGCTTTTAAAAATTAATTTTGATTTAATAGTAATAATAGCCACACCTATTTTTAATTTAAATCACCACATGCAATTTCACTTAAAAGAAACCATTTCATTTAGTTAATTTTAAAAGAAATGAATGCATGGTTACATATGGCAAGCAACATTTAACATGATTAGAAAGAAATAAAGGAACATAAGCACATGATCTCATTCAGTCCAATTAATTCTTAAGGATAATCATACTAAATAAGATTACTTAAAAATAAACCAAAGTTTTTAAATGACATTTTTAGTTTTGAGTTTGATTTGTTTTAGGAAATGAAAGAGGTATGCTGATCCTAATCCCATTACCCATGTGTGAGTTAATTTGGTTTAATAAAGAAGTAATTAAGTTGATTTTATGGTTTAATTAAGTTAAGCATTGATTAAATCAATTAAGTAACCCTTACCTATGTCACCTTAAGGTAATTAATTAAACAAGTATGAGCAAATATGATATGCAACCACATAGAAAAGTAAATAGCAATGCTCCTATGAAATGAAAGGGCCCTAATGCAATCAGCTCATAATTCTTAATTAATTAAACTTAAGGAGCTCACTTAATTACTCTTATTATTTTCTCACACATGTGAGCTAACCATAATTTCATTAGCTCTCTCTTTATGTTATTGAACACCCAAAGAGCTATCCAAGAAACATAAATAGATAAGTTTTAGAATGATTATGCTTTCAATTTAATTAATTAAGCTATTTAATTAATAAATTAGACCATTAATTAATCCCAAATTATTGACTTGATTGTTAATTGAAATGAACTTAGGAAAAAGAATGGGAAAGATGTCAACTATAAGGGTAGAGTTCGACTACCTATCTTTTCTCTTTTCGAGTTGTACGGGCACCCGACCGCACCGGCATCTTATTCTTTTGTATTAGTTCTATAAAATTGATTGATGTTAGGTTTAAATTGCGCACTAGAAATAACATAATTTTCTTAGTTTCTTATATGTTTGATACCTTAATGTATGTCCTGGATGTGATTAGGCTCTTAAGACAAAATTAATCTTTTTACATGAATTAATCACTCATAACTAAATTTTAAACAATTCACAATCTCATCATAAATCCTAGGCATTAAATCCAGATAATTAAAAGATTTAGTAATCTCTTAACTGAATGTTGTATGTCTCACATTAAGCATATCAACTTAAATCACTCTTGCAAATTGAGGGCCTCCGTCCTTACACATAGGGATGGCTTGACCTGTGAGAGCAACCCCTACTGATGAAGTTTTACCCTCTATCTCTTTTGATTAGGCTAACAACTTTACTTCATCATGCATTTAAGAATACAAAAATCCTAAAACATTTATCCAAATGAAGTGTAAAAAAATAAAATAAAATTTGTAAAGATTTGCATTATAGATTAAGTCATTACTTATACCACTCATACTCTAGTCTCTTAGGGAGTGGGTTTAAGGACTTTAGTGTCTTTCTAAATTAATAATAGCTTGACTATCTTGCAAATTCATAAGATTGAACCACATGGATTTAAAGCATAGGAGGAGTTAGCTGGTTGTCACTCAAGACGATTGTAAGCCCAGCAGTCGGGTGGTTTATACTCTCTTGTGGAGGTAATATTTATGCCAATCTTCACTTAGATTTAAGTTGCATTTTAGCTTATAATAAAGCCCCTTAGATTTAGGATCCGAGGTGGCTATTTCTTTGGGCTACAAGCATAAATCTTCACCTTTTAGGCTTTTCCACAACCTTGTGTTGATGGATTATAAGCCTTAATAAATTAATAAAATTTCAACTCTAACAAAATAATTTTTTTCACTTTTAAATATATAAAGCCTAATTATATGATAGATCGGTGTTGGTGTTTTCTCAGGAATAGAGAAAAGAAATGACACCACATAGAGTTTAGAAAAAAATTTATTTAGATGACCAAATACAACATTAAGGAATAAGCATATTATCTAGAAAGATAAACATGCTCTCCTATAATGGATTGATCATTTCAATAAAAGACACTTAATGGGTCTTTCACGTTCTCAGTATTTTCCCTTGAACTACATGGAAAGTAGAGTGTTTATTTTATCCGGGATCATGGTTCCCCATAAAGGCAAGCCTCATAGTTAATTACATCTTAGGAAGGGTCTCTTCCTAAGAATACTCTCGATTAAAGAAATAGTGGTTATTCCTAAAGACTACTAAGGTAGCTTTCAAAGGATTGATTTTTGAAAATTCAATTGGAAGAGGTTCAAATTGGAGAGTTATTTTCAAGAGTCAAATGGAACAAGTAGGAAATATCTATTGATCTTTGGGATGCCCTAGACATTTTAATTATCCTATGATTAGGCTTCAAATTTGGATTTAATTTTAAATTTATTCATTTTCTTAAAATCTAAGTCTTAGATTCTAGCGACACAACGCAGAAATGCCAGAGTTGAAAACTTATTCCTAAAGGATGCTTGAACCTAGTCTTGTACTTCTCACACATGTTAGATGCTTGACCTAATTCTATCTTTGGGAATCATTGGCCATTCACCTTACTTGAGGGAGCTAACCTATCCCTGGATCTTCTAGATTTACAACCTGCCTGGAGAAGGCTGCCAACTAACACCACCTAAGCGCATTTTTAAACCATGAGGCTAAGTTATATGAATGCAAGATGGCTGAGCTATTGCAATTTTAGGAAAGAAATCCTTGAACCTAGACTTACTCCATAATCCCTAAGATCATGTAAGATATGAAGATGCACCTAACTAATACATATTTTTATATTTTATAATTTTTTATTTAGGATTCATTTTAAGTTATAAATACAATTTATATAATGCATGCAATTAGAAAATATTATGGGCTAAATCAGAATAGAAGAAGGTGTACTTCCATCATAGGCTCTCAAAGGTCAAGCCCAGGTTCTGTAGCAAGGATGAAAGTCCTTCATTAATCAAGAGTGAAATAATATGATTTATGCATGATGTTAAAACATCCAGGTAAGGGGTTGCTACATATTTTATCTTGCTTTAATGCTTAGGCTTTTATATGAAGATTATGAGTTGTATTTAGTTTTATGTTTTGATTGATTAAGTTTGGTAGAAAATTTAGTTTATCATGAGCCTATTCATCACAACACAAACATAGTACAAAAAAACCTAAGAAAAAGCATGTTGTTTCTATTGCACACCCAAAATAAATCAAGCCAAATTAAATTATATAAGAAAAGGCCAATCAGGTGTCTGAACAGAAAGAAATAAAATGGGTGAAGTTCTACCTTTATACAACCTGGCCTAGAACTAGAAGTTTAGATATATGGGTCTTCTTTCCAAAAAAGTCTCCTTCTTCGGTGACATCCATCGGGCTCCACAGGGGACCACTGCACCATCTACTAGTTGGGTCAGCTCCTGCAAAGGTGGGGTTTATGTGGTAATCTAGTGTGTGTAGAAGTGGGGTTTATGTGGTAAGGCTTTGCTAGGCTCCTATAAGTTCAAGTTTAAGTTTAAAGTTTGAATTTTTATTTAATTTTTTACCATGGGTGGTTTCGTTCAAATGATTTAGTGATTTAATTCCCATTTTTATGTTCATTTTATTTGGTTAAAGTTGTATAGGTTTTCAAGAATGAAAAATAGAGTGGATTTCATTTTTAAGAGAAACTCACTCTATTCCACATCCTAAATCCTAATGAAGTTTCCAAAAGTCTAACTAAGATCCTTAAATAACTTAATTAATCCTTTTGATGTTATTTATGTTTGGATTGGATTTATGTTATTTCATTTGTTTGAATTACGTTATTTCATTTTGAATTAAGCTATATGGGTTTCATTTGATTTCACCTATTTTAATTTAAAGAGTTTGATTTTATTCAATTTAACTTAATTATTAAATTATGGATTTGTAAACTTAAGGCTTAAGTTTATTAATATAAATTAGTACCTTAGGATTGTTCATGGATTATGCTTAACCTAAAGCACTTAGGTTAATTATTTGATCTAATTTAATTAAACTAAGTTTTATATTCATTCTTAAATTCATTAGAGATGAATGATTTCATTAAATTTTATTAATTCGAATTTTAAGGTTTAGGTTAATTAATAGTTTTATTAACCTAAGGTTTTATTTTATTATCTTAAGATTGAATTTTAACACTTTGATTGACTTAGGATATTTAGATAAGTCCCTTAATAGTTTTCTGATGTTTGATTAAGATTGGTTTGAATTACCATTTTATTTAATAGGTTAATTAATTTCCTTAACCTAATTTTTGATTAACATTGACATAAGGATTTAGAAATTTAAGAACTCCCAATTCTAGAGATCAATTAGACTTGAAATATTTTTGACAAGTAGGGTTACATGCCAATTTCATATCCCTAAAGTTTCAGCATGATTAGAGATATAATTAGGGTGCAATTAAGGTTTTAATTATTTCATTAAAACTTAAATTAAGCCTAATTTATTAAAATTCATTAAGGAATTTTATTTTTTACTTATTCTTCACTAAAATACCTTTCTAATGAGAGTTTATTTATAATTTTTGGTTAACTGGTTGACTTACTATGATTTAATTAATTTCAGGTTATTTAATTAAATTATTTAATTCATTTAATTTCCTAATTAAATTAATTAATGATTTATTAGATTCATATGGATTAATTAAGTTTAATTAGTGTTTTAATATTCATTAATTCTTATTATGTTAATTTAAGGTTGTTAGATTGCCATTTCTTAACTATGTTATTAAGGGTTAATTAATTTAATTAATTTAAAGGTTAAGCATATGAAATTTCAATTTCCCTTGAATTCAAAGAATTAAATCCCCATAAAATCACCTAAAGTGTTTTTTATGCTTAATTTTATTTCCCCAAACTTTCAAATTAATTGGATTTTCAATTTGAGAGTAATTAGGGTTTAAGTTTTTTCAATTAAACCCAAATTAAAGAAAAAATAGCCAATAAAAATTGGAGATTTTAATTTCTATTGATTCCTCTTATCAAGATGAATCTATAGAGCTTTTATTTGTATTTTTTATTTATATTTGATTATCTATAATTTTTAGAAGTTTCTACATTTTTTAAATTAATTAAATCCGTTAAATAATGATTTTTAATGGTTTCAAGTGGCGGTCCGACGCGAGATCTGTGTGCCGCGTGGCACATGCTTGCATGACCGCATTCTGGTGTGTGGCATGCATGGGTTGGTCTATGTCACCATAACTCAAAATGTGGGATCTATGGGTTCCTGATGGACGGTCCTGATTTCATCACCACAACTCAAAATGCATCATCGAACGGTCTAGGTTACTCCCGTGGTTCCTTAAGGGATTTTAATCAGTGATGTGCCTAGATATAGACCGTCTTTTTTTTAAAGATAGGATGATCCTGATTTCGTCTCCCCCAACCTCTGCAGGAGCCGAGGACCCTCCATGGTATTTTGCTAATTGTGATCGATCCGGAGCACGAAATAAGTGATTTCAATTGCTACATGATCGTAGAAGGATATCCTATGTGTCTATATGGTTCAAACTTATTGAAGATCTTATTTTCTATTAAACTAACCATAACCAAATTCTTTAAAGAAAAGCTCAAGGTCAACAATGGCATACTTCAATTCGTTGGACGATTGGCCTTGAAATTGATCCTAGAGCTTCAAATCCTTGAATCGAACTTACATGCCAAAGAACTTAAGTTAATTCCTTATGGATTGCTCCCTAGACCAACCCTTGAGTGCCCTTTTTTGGCTATGATGGTTTTTAGTGATTAAGGACTCTTGGGGAGGAACTTTGTTTAGCTTCAGTTTTGATGTGTGAAGATGAGTGTGTGTATTTAGTTCTCCTTGGGGAAGTCTCTGTCTATGTTTTCCTATATGGTCGAGAGCCTTTAAGCTTCTCCTTGGCTATCCCTTGGTCAGTTTTGGTAATGGAGGACCTTGGAAGCTAGCTGCTGCCCTCCTCTTCTATCCCACACATGTCTAATGTAAAGAGGCGGGAAAAAGGAAGAATGAATTTCTTTGCTTGCATTGGTCACCCTCATTTTGGATTTTATGCAATAACGCAATAATGAAAGTAAAGCTTGATTAGGGATTTAAAAATTCATTAGAAAGGTTAAAGGAAGTGTCATCCCCATCCCATGTGATTTGGTTGGAAGTGGTTTGAAATTTCCTTATTTCTTTTTTGTCTTTTCTTAACTCACTTAAATTGGGTTTAGTGAATTAAACCTAATTTCTTATGGGTCAAATGACCCATTTGACTAATGACACCCAATAGGGGTGGGTTATTTCCCATCATCCACATATGATTTAGGATAATCAATTTAGATTTTTTTTTTATTTTTCTTGGATTTGAGTTCAATGTAGCCTATTTAGGTTATTTTGATTTAAGGAATTTAATTTACCTAATCTAGGCCTTAATGAACTGAAATTTTTTTGTCATTGTGATCATACATATTCATTTGATAATTTGAAATATTTTTGGTGATTTAATTTAGTCAAATTTTAGTGGGTTGACTTTTTGACTAAGTGGGCCCACTTAAGTCAATCCTAGGTTGACTAGAGTTGACTTTAGGTTTGACTTTAAATTTCTATTTTATTTTTGTTGATTTACTTTATTTAATTTATGTTGGATGTTTGACTTGATTTTACATCAAACCAAGTAGATTGGATTTAGCTTAAAAATGCATTTCCTAAGTCACTAAGCATAGTGACTTAAATATAGAAGTAGGAAATCTCTATTTGAACTTGAGCTCTTCTTATTGCTAAAAATGACCTCTTCCAACAATGAAATCAATAAATGGACCCCCAATATGTTTAGTAGATTAGTCAGGATACACTGCACATATTGGTTTGACCAGATTGATCAACATACAAGCATAAACTTGGGGTTCCAATTCAGAATTTTGATTTTTGATTTGAAATTTTATTTAGATTTTGATTGTGAAAGATAGGTATATGTATACCTATCTTTGTTTTGGAGGTGTGATTCATTCCTAGAAACTTAACTTCATTAAGTTCTAGGATGAAGAGGAATGCTATTAAGTGGCAAAGAATGGTCTAACCCTAATGCAATCACTATGCTCAAGGAAGATGCCTTGAGGACTTACTCTTGAGAACGTGGTGGTCCATGTGATTAGCTAATATGATGGGGTTGTTAAGGACATAATCCATCTTAGTTAGCTGAAGAGAGGAGAGGGGCCTTTAAAGACATGATCTAAATCCTCAAAAGCTATGCTAGGGAAAAGAGGCTTGAAATGCTTGATCCTAATCTGCAACACTTTGACTACTAAACAAGGGTCATATGGACTTGATCCTATTGAGTAGTCCAAAGAAATGGGGCCTTTAATGGCTTGATTCCATTCCTTAAAAGTTTGAATATGATGTCAACTAGGTACTTACTCCAATGTGATTAGCTAATTAGATGGGATTGTTAAGGGCATGATCCATCTTAATTAGCTAAAAATTAGAGAGAGGTCCTTAAAGACATGATCCAATCCTCAAAATAGGATGCCAACTGGGGACTTACACCTATATGATTAGCTAATAAGATGGGGACATTAAGGGCATGATCCATCCTAATTAGCTGAAAAGAGGAAAGGGGTCCTTAAAGACATGATCCAATCTACAAAATAGGATGCCAACTGAGAACTTACACTTATGTGATTAGTTAATAAGATGGGGCCGTTAAGGGCATAATCCGTATTAATTAGCTGAAAATAGGAAAGGGGTCCTTAAAGACATGATTCAATCCTCAAAATAGGATGTCAACTGGGACTTACACCTATGTGATTAGTTAATAAGATGGGTCGTTAAGAGCATAATCCATCTTAATTAGCTGAAAAGAGGAAAGGGGTCCTTAAAGACATGATCCAATCCTCAAAATAGGATGCTAATTAGGGACTTACACTTATGTGATTAGCTAATAAGATTGGGTCGTTAAGGGCATAATCCATCTTAATTAGCTGAAAAGAGGAAAGGGGTCCTTAAAGACATGATCCGATCCTCAAAATAGGATGCCAATTCTGGACTAACACCAATGTTATTAGCTAATAAGATGGGGTCGTTAAGGGCATAATTCATCTTAATTAGCTGAAAAGAGGAAAGGGGTCCTTAAAGACATGATTTAATCCTCAAAATAGAATGCCAACTGGGGACTTACACCTATGTGATTAGCTAATAAGATGGGGTCGTTAAGAGCATAATCCATCTTAATTAGCTGAAAAGAGGAAAGGGGCCCTTAAAGACATGATCCAATCCTCAAAATAGGAATAGGATGCCAATTAGGGGACTTACTCCTAACCCATGGGAATGGTGCACAAAGGCTTACTCCAATCCCAAAAGACATGACAAGGGTGCCACAATTGCTTTGCTCATAACTTAAGATATGAATAGGAAAGGTGCCCCAAAGGGCTTTCTCCCAACCTATAGGTGATATGGATGAGGAAAACGGGTCAAAATGACTTATTCCTAATCCCTAAAAGTTGTGACTAATAAGCAAGAATCTCATGAACTTGATCTTTACTTGATTAGTCTGACTTGATGAATGGGAAGGTGTGCTTCTATTTTCAAATACATTTACAAATTGGTTCCCAATATTCCAGATAAATGATACAACTTAAAGCAAAAGTAATAAAGAGAAATAAGCTTTTGTTTTATTGATCTTTATTTGGCAACAAGTTACACATAATATTTCTTTAGGTAATGTCCATTGATAGGTTGTATTGGATGTTCACCATCACAAGTAACAAGTTGGTAATAACCTCCTTCATAAGTTTTTTCTACTACAAATGGTCCTTCCCACGTTGGCTCGAATTTGTTGTTGATTCTTCGACGAGCTTGGATTGGTCATCTAAGAACCAAGACCAAGTCTCCTACTTGGAAAGTTCTAGGACTAACCAATCTATCATGTGCTTGAACCATACGAGATTGGTACAATTCAAGGTCTTTTTGAGCTTTCAATCATTTTCCTTCAAGATTATTAAGTTCTTCCAAGTGAATCTTATGATTTTAATCTGTCGTAACATTATTATTAACAACTATTCTTAATGAAGGCAGTTGCATTTCTAATGGAAGAACCACTTCAGTCCCAAAAACTAAAGCAAATGGTGAAGACTGAGTTGGTGTCCTATATGTGGTCCGATAGGCCCATAAGGCTTCAACCAACTTTTAATTTCATTAATGCTTATTTTCATCAAGTATCTTTTTTAGAATTCTTACCAATGTTTTATTAAATGCCTCAGCCAATCCATTCACCCTTGGGTAATAGATGGTCGAGTATCTCCAATCAATTTTATGTCTAGCCACAAAGTGATTTATTTTTGTGGATCTAAAGGATGGACCATTATCGGATATGATTCAGTGAGGAATGCCAAATCGATATATGGCATTTTCCTGAAAGAATTTCAACACATGATATGCTTTAACCTCTTTTAGCGATACCGCTTCAGCTCATTTGGAAAAATAATCCGTTGCAACTAAAATAAAATGATGTCCTTTTGATGAAAGAGGGTCAATGGGCTCTATGAAGTCAGTGCCCCAACTCTCAAAAGGCTAGGAGGCAACTGTAGGGTGTAATACATTAGGTGGTTGATGTAATACCACACCATGTATTTGGCACTGATGACAATGATGTGCAACCTCCATGCAGTCATTTAGTATCAATGGCCAATAATACCCAAGTCTCTTGATCTTTAATTTCATTTTTAACAAAGATTGATGTGCTCCACACAATCCAGAGTGTATCTCAGTCACAACTTTATGGGCTTTTGATTTGTCTAAACAACGGAGCCACATTTGGTCAAATGACCTACGATACAAAGCATTATTAATCAAAGCATAAGATAAAGCACGTTTCCTTATTTTATTTGCTAATGATTTATTTTTAGGGAGCCTCCCCTTACTTAGATAGTCAATAAATAGTTGCCTCCAATTGCATTCTAATTGATTTTTAGTAAGAGTGGCTATTCCTTACATTTCTTCTTGCCTATTAATGTAGTCTAAATCTATAGGAGACAAAACCTATTGATTTTGAACTTCTATAGAAATTGATTCTTTTCTACCATGTGATTTCTTTGGCTAGTTTATCCAAAGCATCTGCTTTGAATTCTATTGGCGAGATATTCTACACAGTGTTACATATAGAATTTTTTTAAAGTAATTTCATTGTATATTGATGATAATTGAAGAGATTTGGATGCAAAACCTTATAGATTCTGCTTAGTTTATAACCAGTTGGGAATCCCCAAAAAATTTTATATTTTTAATTTCCATAAGGATTGCAAGATCTAAACCAATAATAAGAGCTTCAAACTCAGTTTCATTGTTCATACAAGGCTTAGTCAAATGATATGAATATCTCATCATTCCTTTTTCTAGGGTTATAAAGATTAACCCAATTCCTGCCTTCCATGGGATATATGAGTTTTATTCTTTATGCCTTCTTGATGATGATGCACCATTAAAGTATAATTCTCAGGTGGCACTAGGTTCACCTTCTAATGTTATGATCTGTTCATCTGGGAGATCATCATATAAAGGAGACCCTTCAAGCATAGGGTGTGCTACTAGGAAATCTGTCACTATTTGTCCTTTTATAGCACGAAGAGGAATGCAAGTGATCTCAAATTATAATAAAATCATTGACCATTGTGCTAAATGCCTAGACAGCGTTGGACGAGTCATGAGATATTGCAAAAGGATTCACCCTTGAAATCAAATTAACCTTATGAGAACACATATAATGCCTCAATTTTTGAGCGGCAAAAACTAATGCTAAACAATGTTTCTCAATAGAAGGATAATTCTTTTCCATTGGGATAAGCCTATGACTTAGATATTAAAGGGTATTTTGTTCCCTTTTTTCATTATTTTGAGCTAATAATACCCCAAGAGATTCATCCATAGTCGCAGTATAGAGAATTAATGGCTTTTCTAGAAATGGGAAAGCCAAAATAAGAGAATTCATTAAATATTACTTTAGGTTTTTGAAGGCACCTTGGCATTTTTAATCCCAGATAAATTTGGAATCTTTCTTTAATAATGTTGCAAAGCATTGACACCTTCCAGATAAATTCGATATGAATCTCCTTAGATATCCAAGCCTTCCCTAGAATGATCTTAGCTGTGTAAGACTTCTAGGTTGTGGCATTTCTATAATGGATTTTATGTTTCTAGATTAATTTCTACCCCACGATGCCACACTACGAACCCTAAGAATTTCCCTGAAGTCACTCCAAAGGCACACTTCAGAGGATCCATCTTTAAGTTATAGTGGAACAATACTAAAAAATGACCTATAAATCATAAAAATGCTCATGTTTTATTTTGCTTTTAATGACTAAATCATGGATATAACATTCAACTTGATTGTGAATTAAGTCATCGAATATTCTAGTCATAGCTATTTGATAAGTAGCTCCAGCATTTTTGAGACCAAATGGCATGACATGTAACAGAAAATCCCTATTGGAGTTTTGAACTCCGTATACTTTTCATCTTCTGGGGATATCTTAATTTGGTTATAACCAGATGATCCATCCATAAATGAAAAGATCTTATGCGAGGAGGCTATGTCGACCATGAGTTCGAGTATAGGCAAAGGGAACTCATCTGTGGGACAAGCCTTGTTTACGTCTCTAAAGTCAACACATATGCGCATTTGACCATTCTTCTTTTTTACTGGAACTATGCTGGCTACCTAATCAGGGTATTGCTCCTCTCATATAAAGCCAGCTTCAATTAGTTTCTTTATTTCAATGATCACTTGTCATTCTACTTCTATGCGCATTCGCCTAGAATCTGCTTTCACTGGGATAGCATCAGGTTTAATTCCTACTTTGGTTACAGCCACATTCTGGGATAAACCTATCATTTCATCATAACTATATGCAAAGAAATCTTTATACTCAAAGATTAAAGTGATTAACTCTTCAGAATCTTCTGGACCAAACGAAGAGCTAATAAAAGTTAATTTTAGGTTCTCAAGAGTTCCTAGGTTAACCTCCTTTAATTCATCTAAACCTAGATTTGAAGCATTTCTATGATGGGATTCTAAATCTGAGTTGGATTCCAAATCAATATGAATTATTGGAGGTTCTTTTACTTTTCTTTTCCTTTTCCTCTTTTTCTTTTTTTTTCATCTTTCTTGATTATTGCACTTTGTGCTTTAATAATGATGGATTTCATATAATCAAATCTAGGTTTCTTAGGCATGTAATAAATAACATCTTCATAGAGCTCAATCTCATGAATAGAGAATGGTTGTATATCTCCTTTTATAACATATTCCACTCCATCCCTAGTGTACTTAATACGCTGGTGGAGTGAAGATGGAACCATTCTACACTCATGGATCCAAGGTCTGCCTAAGAGAGCAGTAAAGGAAGTTTCTGAATCTAAAATATGAAATTTAGCCTCAATTTTCAATCCTTCTATTTCTAATAATAGAATGATTGAACCTAAATATTTTTCACTTATTTCGTTAAAGCCCCTTAAAAACATCTTATCAGAACTAGGTCTTTTACTATCAATTTTTAAGAATGCCAATGTTCTAAAGTTCATGATGTTAATGATGTGCTAGGATCTATTAGAACTCTTGACAATCTTGTATTTTCAATTTTTACAGTAATATAGAAAGGACGGTTATGATCACTAGTTCCCAAAAGTAGATCCTCATCGGAGAAAGTAACCCCTGGGATCTCTTTAAAGTAATAGGCCTCTTCTGAGAAAGTAGCTACTAGTTAAGTCAGGCATATCTCTGGATCAAGTAATGCTTGTACTAGTGACTCTCTCATTTCATTTGAAAGAATGAGAGCATCATAAATGCTTAATCTAGCAGGGGGCTTCCTAAGATGGGCTAGAATAATATAATCTACTTTCGAAACCTTTATTTCTGCTAGTATTTCTTTAAGTAAAGTATCTGAACTTGGGTTTTCATCCATGATTTTCTTCCATTTTTCTTGAGGAGTAGGAGGTAAACGAGGTGATTAGACTCTTCCACTACAAAGATTTATTTTGTCAATATCTCTAGGGTTTGAATCAACCTATTCCTCATTTTGACCTTTCTTTTCTAATGAATGATCAGAGTCTGACACTTCTATATCTATGATAAGTGGGTCACCATGCAAATCTTCCATGTAAGTTTTTAACCCTGAGTCATGTAAAATATCATGAGAATCTCTTTTTTGATATTTAATTTTTCAATATTTTCATTCTCATTTTTATCAAAAATAGCATGAATGTAAGAAATGTCATCAGAGATAGACTTTTTATTCAATCTTTTAAAATAAGTACATAATGCTAAAGGCTTTTATGATACCGCCTTTCCAACTTTATCATACAGAGTTCTATCACTAGATACAGATGTCCCTCCCTTACCACACTTTTTGATCTTCTGTGTAGTTGAAAATGCTGAACTGGGCTGAGGTGGAACTCATACTCAAGACTCCAGTGGAACAACCTGGGTGATCACCTCCCAGGTCTGACTCTGATCCTACATGGTAAGTTTTAAATTTTTCATCATATGTTTCTTTATAGAATGGGATAAAGCTATATCCCATTCATTTTGAAATGAATAACTGGAAGAAGAACTACCTGTTATAATCTTAATGGACCCTTGTCCAGGGTCCACAAGGTACTCTTTTGGAATAGTCACCAATCCCATCATAAAATTTCTTTCAAGCCAATTCTTGAATAAAAAATAATCCTCAATGGTATTCCCCAACATCTGATGATATGGGAAATACTTGGGATCATTTACTTTTCCTACCTCTTCTAGCCTTTTCTGGTCAGGGAGTTTAAAGTCTTACTTTTTCATCAGATTTTTGAAAAATTTTCTCTTTGCCTCTTTCTTAAAGGAATAAGTCTGATTCATCTTTTGAGAAAGAGCTAGTTGAAAATTCTAAGGAATGAGACTTCTTCTGCTAGGGTGGTTCATAAGATGAAGCTCGTTGTACTTGCATAGAGCTTTCCCTCTATCCACTCTGAGACCATACACGCTCTTTTCCCGATGGCTTCAGTTTGGATGACTCATTGGTCTTTAAGAATAACATCCTAGCAGCTTCCTCTTGTAAACTAGAGGCTTTATTTAAAAGTTTTCCAAAGGTTTTAATAGTAAAGCCTTCGAGCAGGAAAGTTATAGGGCCATGTATGTTCATCAGGAGGATCTCTGCAGCATGCTACTCTTGTGACTGAGGCTCACATTTTAAGCTGAGAATTCTCCATCTAAGGATATAATCTACCAGAGACTCTCCATGCAACAGCTACGATTAGGTCTCCTATGGTAACAAGATGCTGAACACCTGTGAATCTCTTCACAAACATCTCTTCTAATTCAGTGAAAGTGCACACCAAATCATTTGGGAAATCAGCATACCAGTCGAAAGCAACTCCGCTCAAGCTGCTAACGAACCGTCTAAATAAAAGAGCATCGTTCCCTCCGGCATTACAACAACTTGCGAAGTGAGCCAAATTCTGCTTGAGATTTCCAGTCTCATCAAATACCTTGAAAGATGGGGACACAAACCCTTTTGGATAAGGAATGGAATCAAACTCCCCATGGTATGGCCTACCCTTTGGAGTCAGGGTTGTGCCCTTAGTCATGAAAATGCTTCTTTTACCTGTTATTCTACCAATGTCTTTAGTTTAGTGTTGGAAGGTTACAACTACAGGTTTTGATTCCTACCGGTATTCTTCCAAACTGGACCTCAAATCATCGATAAGACACAACAAATTTGAAGGCTCAATATGATGGGGTTGAGAAAGAGACAAAATCATACTTTGGAGTGATTGCATGGTAGCAATCATCTCTTCCATCTTCTTATTCATAGAGTCAATTTGCTCATCCTTCTTTTGAAGTTGAAGGATAAGTTGTTGGGTTGAAGTTAAAGTAGGGTCTTCTTGTGTCTCTTTCTACTCTTTTTTAGATGATCTAGTGTCAACCATGTAGATATGTGCTACTGGCAACCCTAAATCATCATCCAATATATCATCTTGCTCATGATCAAAATATTCAGAGCTTGTTTTCAAATTTTCTTTTTCTTCATCTTCTTTAATAATGTTTTCCATCTCCTCTTTAGATAAAGAGAGTGGAACACCATTACTATCTAAGATGACATTCATTGGTTCACCAATTTCCCTTAGCCTTAATTCAAATTATTCATTCAAATTCCCCTATGATGTAGGGATACTCCCGAGGAAGGCTCCCAGGACTAAGTGACTATCATCAGTAATTTTCCTGACATAAGGAGATGGATGAGAAGAATTCATTCCTTATGGGAACATCCTATGAATGTACCTCAGCCTGAGGCCTTGGTGATGAAAATAGAGGCTTATCTGAACTGGTCCTAATAAAAGATCTCTCTAAAGGTGAAGAAGGTAAGGGCCTATGCTCAAAGTAGAACACATTTTCCTAATATAAACCATTTTATTCTTTTTCTTAAGAAAAGTCCTATCATTTTTTGACCTTGTAGATTGATCTATATGCCATGTAAGTGAGTGCACGGGATGAGAATATCGCCCTGATACTACAGGCATGGGGTAAGAAGGTTTCCTCCTATCAGACATGACCACCCTCCCTTCCTTTTGATGATATAAGGTAGCAGGTCTTCCTGATAGTTCTCTAGCTAGATTTTGAGAAGCCTGATGCTTCATGGCTCTCAATAGATCTTCTTTAATGTAGGAAGAATATCTAGGAATCATGTGTAAGGTGTGGTGAAGTTGACCTTGGGATTCCCTATTTACTTGCTTAAAGCTTTTCTTTTTAGGATGGATGAAAGAACGGGGTGGAGAACTAGCAATCCTCATCACATCCTCCTCTTCTAGGGTAGCAGACAAAGGGTAGAATTTGATTCCACCTAAGAGTGGGGAAGTGTCAGGAAGAGTATATCCATCCCTCTTCATAGCTAGCTCCATTTCTAGCATATCTCTCTACTTTCTCTCCCTAAGAACTATCCTCTTGAGTCACCTTCCTTTATGTTTCTTTTAACTTTTGGTCATTCTAGATGTTTTAGAAGTGGAACCTACTTCAAAGGTGCTAAAGGGAACTAGAGCTAGAAATGCCTTTGAAGTGGGTAACTTTGATTTCTTTTGAACAGGTCCTTGTTGGACCCTCTCAACAGTCTGGCTAGTAAGCATCCTATCCTCAACAGGATTAGGAGAAGAACACTAAAAAATTAAAAGTTGTTTATTTTTGAGTTGTCTCAACAACAGGAGCAAGAGTCACTCCGTTGGCAGTAATGTTGAGGTTTTCAACAATAGGAGCAAGAGGCCCAAATTTGATGATGGAGCCATCAGGTAAGCAGCTACTTTCAATAGAAAAGCTAATGCCAGAAGTGGCTGCAAAGATCAACTGACCAACCATTTTCTTATTTTTAGAAACAAAAATTAATTTTATTAAAAATGTAAAATAATCAGAATATGGTCAAAATAGGTTTTATATCAATATTTTAGTTAATAATATGGCCAAGATTCTCTCTCTCTCTCTCTCTCTCTCTTATTATCCTTAAATTTTATTTCTAGATTTTGGATAAATTCAACTAAGGATGAAATGGAAGAGTATCCAATGAAAGGAAGTCATAGGTGATTCATACTAGTACACTAGATATTTGAATAACCATCTATTTCTAAAGATGGAGAGAGAACCATTCCCTAGCTAAAATATGTTGGTGTTTTCACTAGAATAGAATAATGAAATGACACCACATAGAGTTTAGTAATATTTTATTTAGATGACCAAATATGGCATTAAGGAATGAGCATATTATCTCAAAAGATAAATATGCTCTCCTATAATGGATTCGATCATTTCAAAAAATACCACTAAGGCTAATGGACTTTCGTGTACCCGAGTATTTTCCCTTGAACTACAAGAAAAGTTAAAACATGGCTTATTTTATCATGGGATCATGGTTCCCTATAAAGGAAAGCCTCTATAGTTAATTACATCTTAGGAAGGGTCTCTTTCTAAGAATACTCTCGATTAAAGAAATAAGTGGTTATTCCTAAAGACTACTAAGGTAGCTTTCAAAGGATTGATTCTTGGAAATTCAATTGGGAGAGGTTCAAATTAGAGAGAGTTATTTTCAAGAGTCAAATGAAAAAATAGGAAATGTCTATTGATACTGGGATGCCCAGTAGACATTTCAACTATCCTATCATTAGGCTTCAAATTTGGGATTTAATTTTAGATTTTATGTTGTCATTTTCTTAAAAATCTAGGGCTTAGATTATAGCAGCACAAGACTGTAGAAATTCCCAGAGTTGAAGACTTATTCTTAAAAGGATGCTTCAGAACCTAGTCTATAGGTGCTTTTAAGACATGTTAGATGCTCGACCTAGTTCTATCATTGGGGGCCATTCTTCTTACTTGAGGAAACTAACCTATCCCTGACTCTTCTAGACTTACAACTTGCCTGGAGAAGGCTGCAAGCTAACACCACCTAAGCACATTTTAAAACCATGAGGCTAAGTTATATGAATGCAAGATGGTTGGGCCATTGCAATTTTAGGAAAGAAATCTATGGACCTAGACTTACTCCTTAATCCCAAAGATCATGTAGGATATGAAGATGCACCTAATTAATGCATATTTTTCAGATTTTTATAATTTTTGACTCATGATTCATTTTAGGTTATAGGAATATAATTTATGCCTAATGCATGCAATTAGAAAAAAAATTATGGGCTAAATCAGAATAGGAGAAGGTGTACTTCCATCATAGTCTCTCAAAGGTCAAGTCCAGGTTCTCTGGCAAGAATGGAAGTCTTTCATTAATTAAGAGTGAAATAATATGATTTATGCATGATGTTAAAACATCCAGTTAAAGGGTTGCTACATATTTTATCTTGCTTTAATGCATAGGCTTTTATATGAAGATTATGAGTTGTATTGATTATATTTATGTTTCAATAGATTTAGTTTGGTAGAAAATATGGTTTATCCTATGAGCCTACATCCAGGCATTCATCACAACACAAACACAACATAGAAAGAAACCTACGAAAAAGCATGTTGTTTATATTATGCATCCAAAATAAATCAAGACAAATTAAATTATATAAGAAAAAGGCCAATGCAAAAATCTGCAGACACCCTAAAGAAAAAAAAAAAGAAGTTCTATACAACCGACATAAAACTACAAGTTTAGATCTATGGGTCTTCTTTCTAGGAAAGTCTCTTTCTTCAGGGACCTCCATCAGGCTCCATAGGGGACCATCGCACCATCTCTTGGTTGGGTCAGCTCCTATTAATCTAAGTCCCCATAGATCCTAACATAATTTTAAGCTTAAATTTACATTTGAAATTCAAAAAGAAATCCTAAGCCCTGTAAAATAGATGTTAGGAAATACACACAGCACACAAAGCAGTTTATATTTCACAAACATACGGGCTTAGCATTAGCTTCTTTCTACTGTTGAGCTCCCATTTTCTTAGAGTTGGCACTCGCAACTTGCAAACCATCCTTGGTGTTGGAGGTTTGAGCTGACTCAAGCACCTACAAGGAAAGCTTCTTGATCTTCTAAATTATTTTCTTAGAGATTTTAGATAAATCAATGTCCCAACCATCTTTGGTTTTGGTAGGATCACATGTATCCCTAAGGATTACCTTGATGGAAATGGAAGGTTGTTCCATAAGGTATTCCTTTGGGATAATTACAACACCGGTCTTGAAAATATGTTCAAGCCAGTCCTTGAATGTGAAGCAATCCTCCAAAATGTGGCCTAGCATATGGTGGTAAGGGCAAATGTTTGGATCATAAATTTTGCCTACTTCCTCCAATCTCCTAAGCTCGGGTAGTTGAAAATCAGGCTTCTTTAAGAGATTCTTAAAGATTTTCTTGGTTACCTCCCTCTTAAAAGAATAAAGTTTGTTTAACTTATCTAAAAGAGTGGACCATACCTATGCGAGATATGCATGTCACCTGGTGGTGGTATGAGGGTGGTATGTCGACCATGGAGGCTATGGTGGAGGCCGAAGGGGCTACCTATGGTGGTAAAGGAGGTGGAGGATGAGGTCATGGTCTCTTGACTGATTTTTAGTGGTCCCTTATCAACCTCGCTACTCCTAGCTTCTTTTCATAAACCTTTTGGGACTTCTGCTTAGGCAACTGATCTTGAAAAGGCAACTATTTGGTCTCTCCTTATAAACTAGCCACCTTGTTGATTAGCTTTTCAAATGTCTTGATAGTAAAGCCCTTAAGCATGAAGGTGATCGAGCCATGGATATTCTTCAAGAGAATCTCAATAGCATGATGTTTAGACAGCTCTAGTTCATACTTCATGCTCAGGTTATGCCATCAGAAAATATAATCAACAAGTGACTCACTGGGGTGCTGTTGTGCTACAACAAGATCACCTATAGTAATCCTTTGTTATGCTCTAGCAAACCTCTTGATGAAGAATTGCTCCAACTCAACAAATGTCTTTACTGAACCATTAGGCAATTCAGCATACCAATCAAAAGCAATACCTGCTAGGATACTGATAAAAAGTCAAAAAAATAAAGCATCGCTGCCACCTGTGTTGCAATAGTTGGCCCTGAAATGAGCTATGTGATGCCTTGGGTTTCCACTGCCATCAAAGCTTTTGAAGGAAGGAGGCACAAAACCCTTGGGATATTGGACAACATTGAATTTCAATGGGTAGGGTCTACCCTTTGGAACTGATGATCCTCCCCAAGCTTGAGCCAAAGCTTCCTTCACTTGCTGCTCAACCATGGATTTTATATCTTTTTCTTATATGAAGGTACTTTCCACTATCTTCTATACAGGCTAGTGCTACCTTGCTCAACAGGAGGTAGAGTCTTGGCTGGGTCCAAGACATGCACTAATTTAGGCTGACTGACATCAAATTTAGTAGGATGAGCTAAAGGGGTTTGTTTCTGTAGCACTGACACTATTACTAACAAGTCCTGTAACTAATGTGTCATCCTATCAATCTGCTCGTTTCTTACGCTCAACGATGTCAAAGGTGTACTGTTTGTGGTCTTCCGATCAACCTCATCACCTTCCATAGCTTGTTGCTCCCTAAGAAGAGATCCCCTAGTGTCAACCATCTAGACTCCAGCTGAATCTCCCATCAAGTCATCTTCATTGGGATCGAAGCTGACTCTCTCTTCATCAGACCAGGCATACCCCAAGATCTCCTTCTTCTTCATGAAGTAATGTGCAACTATGTCATCTAAGAAATGTTCCAACTCAATAGGTACAAATAGTTTAATCTAACCAGTGTGATCACTATCTTGAGAGGCACGACCTCTGTCAAGAGTCAATCGGACTGTGTGGACAGATGAATGACACTCACCGCTATAAGAGGGGTAATAATCCTAGGATGTTCTCTACCACTACTGCAGGTGAATTGTCATATGGAATATTTGTAATAACTATCACCATCTCCACATCTGGCTGTATGGGCGGAGTTGGTGAAGGGATGACCACAATGCTTCGGGGTCGCCACTCCTTCCACCGCACTAGGGCGTCAAGCAGAGAGCTTGGCTACCATAAGTGTAGAAGGGGTTGAACTGGCCATAGATCACCAATGGGGATGCGTGCCTTTATGGGCCTTAAGGAATGGGAGATGGAATCAGCTCAAGAATGGAGGACGAGGGTGAGCCGTGGGTGGAGACACCACCAATTCTACAAGAAGTACCCTCTGGTTGGTCCAGTGAGAAGAATATTATCGGTATGGTTGGCAGTAGCCACTGTGGAAAATTAAATAATGCTAAAGCGATCGACCATGATGAACATCCGCCACTGCTAATGTGGGTGGGCCTCATGTGCCTCTCCTCATGAATCTATCTCCCTACACTACTGGATATAACAAATTGAAGATTAAACTGAGTGCCAGACTCTGAGCGTTTCTATGCTCCACCTACTTAGTGTAGAGACGGAGCCATACCACTCCCCGCTTGGAACCGTGGTGCCAACCACTGGAGGAGGTGATGAATGGATCCTACTAACATCCTCTTTATCTGATTTAGAGAGAGAATAAAACTAGTTTTTTTGTACCAATGGTGAAGTGATGACGGGAAACTCATACATGTCTAGTCGAGCTGCTGCTTCTAGCTCCCTAGCTATCCGAGTGTGGTACTACTTGATCATGCAATTCTTATTCCTATGCTGGGTTTGAGTAGAATGGGGGGAGTGTGAGCTAGACCCATACTCAAATATAGGGGAGGCAAGCCCTGAGACCAGGGGAGCCTTACCCTTAGAGGGTACAGATGGTAGGGTACTAGCCCTCACTGGGGCAACATGAGTGACTCTAGGATGAACTGCAATTGGAACTGGTACTATCAATACTGCTGGCACTATAATAATTGAAGTCTATGGTACTGCCACAACTTTCCTCTTCAGTGAGTGAACATCAAAATCAGAAGGTAAGTCTATCCTGATGATCGGCTTCTGCCCGGTCACCTTGGTCCTGCTGACTGTGGTGAGGGGAATGCCCTCACAAGTGATCCTAGCTCCCTCAAATCCTCGACCAAAGTGAATCAGGTGGATATGGTCTAGATGGGAAGTCAGCCTAATCTAAAGCTATATCCATACCGTGGGAGAAAGTAAAGACAATTTTTTGAGAACTAGCCATTTTTGAAACTGTAAGAGACTTGAACTGTACTGCACTGACTGTAAAGATCTACAATGAGAAATGAACTTGTATCATATTTTTGTCTCCATAGATTTTTTAATTTTTTAATTTAAAAATTGGAACCCACATCCAACAACTTGGAAGTGTTAAGTGGGGTTCAAATGGAATTGAGGCGATTGATTGAAAGAGGAATTTGAATATGAATCCAACTTCAACAAATTTAGGTATGTTGAAATATGGATTCAAAATTTTGATAAGGATGCCATAGGTTCTTTTGTTTTGAATTTGAATTTTCGATTTGAGGACCCTTTCCTTTAACAAATTTGGGTATGTTAAAGAAAGGGTCAAATTGATTTTGTATTTTTTTTATTATTTTTAGAATTTCACTTACTTAGCAAATTTAGGTATGCTAAGTGAAGTATTTGAGAAAGTGATTATTTTTTTTTTGTGAATTTTGTTTTGATTTTGGAAAATTTAGAATTCTTACTTAGCAAATTTAGTATGCTTAGTGAAGAATCTAAGTGTGTTTTGTTTGATTTTTTTGAAAATAGAATTCTTAGCAAATTTAGGTATGCTAAGGAAATATTTAAGTGCTTCATTTGTTGGTTTCATTTTTGATTTTTGAAAAGGGTGAGATCCTTAATAAATTTGGTATGCTAAAGGAATCCTAAGGTGTTTTGTTTTGTTGTTTTGATGTGATTGAAAGTGGGGACTCAATTTTAGCAAATTTGGTATGCTAAAGATGATGTCCCACTTGATTTTGTGAAATGGAAATTTCATTTAGCAAATTTATACAACAACAATTGTTAATATAGTATGCTACATGAATCCTTCATTCCAGTGTATATGTGTCAAATTATCTAATTCAAGTATGCTAAATAAAATTCCAAATCATGTGTTTAAAAATATTGATTCCATTTTTTTTTTTTTTGAAAATGGAAACTTCTCCTTAGCAAATTTGGTATGCTAAGGAAAGAAGTTCCAAAGGTTTTTGAAATTTTTGTTTTGGCATTGGAAACTTCACTTAGCAAATTTAAGTATGTTAGGTGAGGTTCCAAATGGTGTTTGAAATTTTGATTTTGGGATTTGGAAACTCCATTTAACAAATTTGGGTATGTTAAGTGAGGTTCTAAATGTGCTTAGAAAATTTTTGGATTTTGAATTTGGAGACTTCACTTAACAAATTTGGGTATGTTAAATGAATTTCCAAATGCATTTGAAATTTTTTTTAGATTTTGGATTTGGATACTTCACTTAACAAATTTGGGTATGTTAAATGAAGTTCCAAATGTGTTTGAAAATTTTGAAAAATGATTGTTGATTTTTTATTTTGGGTTTGGAAACTTCACTTGGCAAATTTGATTATGTTAAATAAAGTTCCAAAATGTGTTTTGAAATTTTTTGAAATATGATTGTTTAAGTTTTAATTTTTGAAAAGAGGACTTCCAGTCAACAAATTTAGGTATGTAGAATGGAGATCAATTTTATTTTTGAAATGTCAAAATTTTGTTTTGTGTGTGATTATTGGATTTTTGAAAGAGAGGAATTCCAACTTAATCATATGTGAGATATGTTCAAGTGAGATTTCCTAAATGATTTTTTTTTTAGTTGGGAATGAAATCTTCATTTAATAAATTTGAGTATATTAAATGAAGATGTTCATGTGTGCTTTTTGAAAAGTTTTATTTTATTTGGAAATGAACCTTCCATTTAATAAGTGTGAGTGTATTGAATAGAGAAATTCATGTGTGCCTTTTGAAAATTTTAATTTTGCTTGGAAATAAACCTTCCATTCAACAAGTGTTAGTGTATTGAATAGGAAGATTCATGTATGCTTCTTGAAAATTTAAATTTTGTTTGGAAATGAACCTTCCATTCAATAAGTGTGAGTGTATTGTATAGGAAGATTCATGTATGCTTTTTGAAAATTTTATGATTATGACTATGGTTTTCGAAAAGATGATTGTTCATTTTATTTTAAAAATGAAATCTTTAACAAAGTGAATTGAAAGAAGATGTTCATTTGTGCTTTTGGAAAATGTTATTAGTTTTATTTTTGAAAATCCCTACATGTAACAATTATGAGAATTGTTAAATGATGGTGACAAAATTTTGTGGAAAAATATTTTATTAAATGCATTTTTGAAAAGCAAAGGTTCTTTATGGAAGATTTATTATTTTAGGATGAACCTTTCCTTATCATGAAAATGATAAGGAGGAAGTCCTTAAAATGTTTTCTCTTTTTATTTGGATCTTTTCATTTTACCCATTGGAGTACCCAAAAGGGGTTTTAAGACCAACAAGGAATGGTCCTAAAACTTAAAGATGTTGGCTAACGCAACTCAAGAATGAAAAGAGCTAAGTGCTAACGGAAAGAAGGATAGTCTTGGATTCATACCAAAGTAAAAACTCACTATCAATACTCAAAGACAATGATCATTTACCAAAGATGGAGAGAGGAACCATCCCCAACATAGTCGCCAGAAATATCTGTGATGAAAAATTTCTATAGGAGTCACCTTTCAAATCTGTGGTGAGAAAAGAAAGAGGCGACCTATAAAAATTCATCCTTTTAGGATGCCACATAGATCCACAGATGTACTTATTTAGGTGATCAAGTACATCATCAAGGAAATAGTGTACTATCTCAAAAGACAGAAGTCACTGCCCTTTAATGGACCTAATCACCTCAATGATGATGAGTCTGCATATGTATGAGAGGTTCTTCCCCTACTTTACATAAAAAAAGTAAAGCAATTTTATTTTAAAGCGATTAAGTTCTACAGGGCAAGCCCGGTTAATTACATCCTAAAGAATGGGGATTTCATAGAAAAACTCTCGATTAAGGTAAATAATCATTATCTTTGAAGATATCAATAGAAAAGGACTATCAATCGATTGATTTTATTTTGAAGATCAAATGGGATTGATCAAAAGAGAGAGTTATTATCAAAGCAAAAATGGTAGATAAGTAGGAGATTTCTACGATGTTAGAAAACCTAGTGTGCATCTCAAACTATCCTATAGTTGGGCTTTACATTTTTGAAATTGATTTAGTTTGTTTGAGTAATATTTTTCATTAGAAATTTAAGACTTAAGATTCCTTAACAAAAGATTTAAGGAAATGCCTAAGAGGTGAGAAATTATGCTTATGGCCCACAAAGGGGAGAAGCAACCTAATTTGGGAGCTTCAGGAAAAGCTCCACCTAAATTTATGCTAAAAATGGGTAATTGGTTTTCCTCCACAAGAGAGAAAAAACCACCCAATAGCTTGGACTTATAACCGTCTGGGGGGGCTGCCAACTAACTCCTACGATTTTAAATATATGTAGGCAAGTCATACATTTATGCAAAATAGCTAGGCTGTTGTTTATTTAGAAAGAGACTAAGTCCTTAAACTCACTCCCTAAAGAGACTAGATCATGTAAAGGGCATGCTTCAAATAACCTAAATCTAATGCATTTCAAATTTTATTTTATTCTTAATTTGGACAATTATTTTGACTCAGGCTAATAGGATTTATATGACTAATGCATGAGAAAGGAGGTTATTGGCCAAAATTAGTGACTAGGGAGGACGTTTTATGGCTCTCAAAGTTTAAGCTAAGTTTCTTTGGCAAAATAAGATGAATTTGTGCATGATATTACAAAAGAAATGCTCATCCAACTAAGAGGTTGCTAATTCTTTTATCTTGATTTTAAACCTAAGCTTTAGGTGAGGTTATGAGTTATTTATTTTTATTTTGAGTTGTTAAGATGGGTAAAAGATTTATTTTCCCTAAAGAGCCAAATCCACATCCAAGCCATACATAAAGCAAGGAAGAAACTAGAAAAACATGGCACTTAATGCAAAAGCTAAATAAATAATCAACCAATTTATAAAGCTAATCGCAAAAAGAATAAAAGGGTCGTTGTGATCGGCCACCACCGCACAAACTCAAAAATATCAAATATGAGTAGCCAAGCTCTACCCTTATACAACCCAGATTACAAATGAATTAAATTACAATTAAGCAAGGAATTCATTCTTATGGGGGTCTTCAAGCTTTATTTCTTCTTTTCTTCTTTCTTCTGCTTTTCTTCTTTTCTTCTTTGGTTCCTTCTTTTGGATGGTTGGAAGGTGGATTCTCTAAGGCCTCACATGGTACATAAGATAGGATTTTATGACCAATGTTCATCCTAATCCCCATAACAATTATTCCAAAATCCTAATTGCAAAAATTTACATGAAAATGAAAAGTGGAAATCTAACTAACACTAGCAAAATAAGGGTTAGCTAAAACAAACCACACAAATCCCAAGCACATATATTGGACTTATCACCCCACACATGGGTGACTAAGTCCACTTGGCATATTAGATTATGCTTAGAGGTATAAAGCCTGCAAGCAAAAGTATTTATATGTTTTTTTATGATAGCGCCCCTCAAGCACAATCCCATGTAGAAAAGAATAGTTAGACTAAGAACGTCCTACCATTCATTCTATGAGCATACACCCTAACATCCAATCTAAAACATATATCACAAAACAAAATAAACTTCAAACCATACACCAACCTAACCTAAGGCTAGAAGTGGTGACTTAGGCTAATGTGTGCTTTGTTGGTATGCTTAGCTATGGCTTTAGGTTCAAAATTTTTAAGTGTGAAGAACATGTTCAATTTAGAGGAGGATTTTATTTAAGTTGTTTAATTATTTTGAGTTGATTTTATTTCATGTTTTGATTTGGTTTAAGTGGTTCCTACAATTAATTACTAAGTTATAAAGAGAGGGAAAGAGAAGAACTTCTCTTTTCTTCCCTAACCTAAGTAATTTCTAAAGTAAGTTCACATTTTAATTTTGTTTAGGTGAATGTTTTGATTACATATTTTAATTAATCCTAAGTTTAGATAAACTCTAAACAAACCTATTCAAAAAGAAAGGTATTTTAAGATTAAATAAAATGAATCAAAATTCACATAACACACATTACTTCATTTCTTTCCCAACATATATAACATGCATATGGATGGACCCTAAGCATATCTATACATACAAATGAGAGTATTAGACACACTTTATGATGCATGCTAAGCAATCCATTTAAGGAAATTTAGAAGTTGAGATGCATGATTTTTCTTAAGTAGAAAGAGGTTTACTTATCCAAATTTTCACATACACACATGAGAGTAAGAAAGGCATAAGTGAGTACAGCGCCATTGTTAACCATAGGTGTAAGGTACAAGACCTACTTAGGGCTACTTAAAGCCTTGCAACCTTAGGGTTGTCCAGACTAATATACCACTTTCCTTAAATACAAACATGTGTATGAAAGAAATGAAATGGAAAGGAAGATGCAAAACTTGTTTAATGGATTCATTTTATTTTATGCAATTTATGTATGCAATTATAGGTAACCCTTCTTAGGTGATAGCATAGGGATGAATAGGGTATGGAATTAAGTAAGTGTTAGGTTCTTTTCAAATGAACCTTACATCTCACCAAATTCCTATTCAAAACTATACCAACATAAGAAATAAAGGAAACATATGCTAAGCATGCTTTTATAATCTATCACATGCAAACTCATAATTAAAATATAAGTAACATACTTTTAGATTTGGTATTTGATTTTTATGTTTTGAAAATAATTTGGATTTAGTTGTGATAATAGCCACTCATATTTTTTACTTTAGCCAACAAATGCAAATTTGACATAAAGTAAACAATTTCATTTAAAATTAAAATTTGAAAAATATGAATGCATAAAATCACATGACATACAACTTAACATGTTGGGGAAATATTCAAAAGTAATGAAATCATGTAAACAAGTTCACTTCACTTAAATCCTAAAGACATTCTTATAGAATAAGAAAGTTTAAAATAAATCAAAGTGAATTCAAAGTGATTTTGTTTAGTTTGAGATTTGATTTAATTTTAAAAGGTGAGATGAGTTTGATGTTCTTAACCCCTTCCCACATATGTTTGATATTTTTGTTTAATTTTTAGATAATTAGATCCATTTTTATGAATTAATTAAGTTAAGGTATGAATTAAGTAACTTAATTAAACCTTTACCTATACCACCTTAGAAAAATTAACCAAATAATTATTAGCCAATGAGATGACATAAAACTCACAAGAAATTTAAATTTGCAATGCACCTAATAAGAAAGAGGCCTAATGCAATTTGGCTCATAATTGAAAACTAATTAAGATAAGGGGTTTAGTTTAAGTAATTTCGAAACACCCTTTCATACTTATGATTTGGATTTTTATTTTCTAAATTGAACTTAGGTTATTAAACACCTATGCATCTACCCCAAAGTAGATTAATTAAGTTTTGGACCTTTTTAAAATTTTTAGAAATTAATTAAGGGGATAATTAATGAATTAACCCTTAATTAAGAGGAGATTAAGGAGAGAAAAGGGGTTTAGGGAATAGCTTAGAGGAAATTCCCCAAAAATATTCCATAAACCTCCTATTTATTGGATCTGACATTAATCAACTCTAATTGATTTAAATTACTAATTACACCTTGATTATCCTTAATTACATAAGGAGGGTAATTAGAAAATTCATATGCAATTCTTCTAATCAAGCCTTCAATAAATCTCAAGAAAATTAGGGAGGCAAAAGTCATCCCCTAAAATATACCCAAGAAATTTGCAATTAATCAGAGGCTTAATTAAAAAGTAATTAACAAAATAAACTTTCCAATTAAATAAAAATTTAGAGAAAAATATAATTCGAAACCCATTGAAATAAAATTTTAAAATATTATAGGTTGAATTATCTTTCCATAGGATTTTATTTCATAATTTTCTAAATTTTCTAGAGGGAGTTATAAAATTTAGAAGATCCCTAAATTAATAGAAATTAATTAAGGCATTTTAATTAACCCTAACCAATCCTCTAGCTCACGGCGGGAATGCATGGCGACGATGGTTAAGTCCTTAAGGGAAGATTAAGGACTTAGGCAAAATTTGGACTTAGGAATTTTTGATGAATTTTGATCATGGGTTTCAATCATAGATTTCAAGCATGGATTTCAATCATATGGAGTTGATTTGAATTTGGAGAAAATCAAATAGAATTGATTTGGAGTTTGTCTTGAAAGAAGGAAAGTGAGGAATGGTTCAAGCTAAGGGTAGGAAGTTTTCCTAACACCCTTAAGGCATGATCTATTCCTATGGCAAATTCCTCTAAGTCTCTAGGGTTAGGTTGAGTGTCCACCTAATCACTAGATGTGTCTTAAGACTAAGGAGCTCCTAAAATCTAAGAGGAGTCCTATGTCTAAGATGGAGGTGTTGAGAGCTCATCCTAAAAATGAGATCAACAGTCTACTACGCATTCTTTCAAGCATGACTTTCGTAAATCGACGGACAGCCCTAGGTCAGGTTGACATGTTACCTTGCTAATGTGTCACCCCAGTGGTCTTTTACTCAGGAAAGATGTGAGTCCCTGTGCTTTCTTCCCTGAATCAACCATTGCAAACTAAAATACACCCCTTTGGTTGGATAGTTCTCCCCTCGGCCAGGAAACTACTCCCTTTGGATGGATAAATCTGAGCTAGATCAAGGCCAACATGGCCCCTACTCAATGTAGTCCATCACAAACTGATGGGATTCATCAAATATAATCAAAAATAAAATTAATTTTGACTATCTTCGGGTTGATCTAATTCCCCAACGACATTCACTCAGTAGTTAGCCCTAGTTTGGGTTTGATTCATTGTGTTACCAACTTTTCACCCCAACGATTGATTCCCACTTTGGAAGATGTAAGTCTACTAAGATTTCTTCTAGTTATTGCACACTGAAAGATAATCACCTTGGTTGGATAGTCCTACTATGTGGTTGGTAGACTACCCCTTTGGATAGGTAAATCTGAGCCAGATCAAGGCCGACATGGCCCCTACTCAGTGCAGTCCATCGCAAACCAACAAGATCCATCTCAAAATTCAAAATTTAAAATCTAAAATAAATTCAACCCTCCTCCCCAATGGAGTCAAACTAAATAAACAAAATAAATCCAATCAACCTCCCTAGTGGATTCAAACCAAATTAGATAAATCAAATCAATCTTCTTCTCCTCAGTGAGATGCAAATCTTTTTGGTTCCCCCAGTGGAATCATCTCAATCCAACCCAAACTTGCTCCCCTAGTGGAGAGTTCACATTTTCATCCCTAGCTGATCTCGAATTCTAATCCCCCAATGGGTTTCATAACCTTTTATCCCCAATGGATGACTTGAACTTGCTCCTCTAGTGGAGAGTTCACATTTTCATCCCTGGTGGAGCACCAAATCATAAATCAATAAATCAAATCAAAATTTTCCCCAATGACACACAAATTAAATCAAACCTCTTATCCCCAGTGGATAACTTGAGCCTTTTTCCCTGGTGGAAGGCTCGCACACTCAATCCCTAGTGGATTCCTCCTTCACTCTCTTATGTCTTAGACATAAGTGGAGTTGCATTGCACTAAGCTCTTGATTCCTTCTACACCTCTTGCTTGGGAGTAGATCATTTCTATTAGTGCTTGTGATCATTTGAGTGTAGTTGATCATCTCGATCAACACCAATATGTGCGGTATGCCTTGTCAGTCACACAACACCTATTGGGCACCCTTTGTTGACCTCACTTTTGGAGTGAGCTTTCAACTTCTCCATCTTAGAGGAATCCTCTAAACATTAAGAATTCCTTAGTCTTAAGACACTTCTACTGATTAGGTGAACATTTAACCTAACCCTAAAGACTTAGAAGAGTTAGCCATAGGAGTAGGTTATGTCTTAGGGGTATTACAAAAACTTGACTACCCTATAGCTTGAACCAAATCCTTACTTCCTTCTTTCAAGTCCAACTCCAAATTCACATTAACTTTAAATTCAAATCAACTTCAAGTTCAAATCAACTTCAAATTAAAATCATTTCTAAATTAAATTTTAAATCAATTCCAACTCAATTGATTTTCTCAAATCTTAAATCAAATCCAACATCTTTTCTAAACCCTTAGATTCCATCTTATGGACTTAGCTCAAATCAAACCTTAAATCACTTTAAACTCAAAAGATTTTCTCATAGCCTATTTATATTCTCATTTATATTCATAAATATAAATGAAATATAAATTCAAATAACTAAAACTAAATTCAAAACTCAAGTCCAAATCTAACATAAATCCAACCTATACTCTTTCAAGTCAAATCCTTGAATTCAACCAAATCAAATCCAAATCACTCCAAACTCAAGAGATTTTCTCATAACCCATTTATATTCTCATTTATATTCACAAATATAAATGAAATATAAATTCAAATAACCAAAATCAATTCAAAACTCAAATCCAAATCTAACCTAAATCCAACTTATCCTCTTTTAAGTTCAAATTCTTGAACTTAACCAAATCATTCTCAAATCAATCCAAACCCTTTGATTTTCTCTTCAAATAATCAATCCTTCAATCACATGCACAAATATACACATAAACCTCAATCATCTAAACCAAAATCAAACTAACCCAAGTCAAACCTATATTCACCCTTTTGACTTGAAATTGTCAAATCAATCAAAACCTATTTGACTCCAAATCACTTTCAATTGGATTTATATTTTGATCATAAGTCCATATGTGAGTTCAACCAAACTGGAATCAAGCCTTGATCAAGCCAATTGACCCATTTAGGCTCACTTGACCTAAAGTGACCTAAAGCACCTTTTAAAGCAAATTCTAATCCAACCCAAATGGGATTGAATTAAGCCCATCTAAGCCTCACATTATGAGCAACAATCATCTTAGGATGATCAATCACTCGAATTTGGTCAAACTAAGTCAAACCTAGCCTTTGACCAAGTCAACACTTAGCCCAAATGAAACCTAAACTAGCCAAAATCCACCATAGACCAAATTGATTGAAACCATTGATCTAAACCAATCCATAATCAATGATTGAACTTGACCAAGTCATCATTTGAGCCAAACCAAGTCTAATTGGCCAATTGACCCAAGTTGACCCAAATTGACCTAAAGGGTCAAGGATCAAATCTTGATCTAAGCCAAATTGATTGCAACCAATGGGTCAAATTTTTTTAAATCACTTGTTGAACTTGACCAAAGCTACAATTGGCCAATTAGACCCAACCTAGCCCAATTGACCATGAACCCAACTTGACCTAAAATATCAAAACAACTTGAAATCAAACCAAACTAAAATTAATTAAAACTAAAGCTTGAAATACATTTCAAATGATCAACCAAACCTAAACCAACCCATGACCAACCCATTTTTCAAATAATAAATGGTCAACTTGACCCATTTGACCTAAATGAACCTAAATGAACCAAAACTAAATATAAATCAAATTGAACCAAATCAATGATATATATAGGCTCCAAATGATCATTTGAACTTGACCTAACCCATGGTTTGACCCAATTTGACCAATTGGTCAACTTGACCCAAGTTGACCTATATTGACCTAAATGGGTCAACTTGAGCCAAATCATAAAAAATGAGCTCCAAATTCATTAAAAATTGGCACAACTCATTGTTCAATCATTTCAAATCTACCCAAATCAAAATCAAAACTAAATGACCATTTTACCCTTAGGTCAAACGGTAATCTATAGCCAAATTCACTTGAAATTTGACTAATTCCTTCTCATGGCCACTTGACATCTTTCTAGTGGTCCATTTGGACACCAAGGGAGGTGGTGAACATGACCCAATGGATTTGGGTCATCCATGACCCAACCCTAGGCAAAACTGACCCCTCCAATGGGAATTCTCCATTTGGATCACTTCCTACACTCATCTAGTACATGTGCACTTTCTCTCCTCCACTCCTCTGCCAAAACCAAACCACATGGAGTCCCTACTAGCCTAAACAACCGAATCAATCTACTAAATTAATAAAAAAATGGCAAGATTGCTCTCTACCTTTTTGATCCAAGGAGGGGGAGATATATTCCCCTCTCATTCCAACTCAATGCACAGACTCTGAATTCAATTCAGCCCTAGGAACCCAAACTAAGCTTCTCCAAGCCTTGGAAAGCATTTTCAAGCTCTCTCCATTTTCTCCTTCTCAGTTTTCTTCAAAGCCAAAATTGGGGAGGCCTAAGAAAATTTGCTCAATTCAAATCACAATCAAATTCAATTCACTTTGCAAGCACCATCAAGGGAGCTAGTTGAGCTCACCCAAAGTGTTTCCCAAGTCACCAAGCCATGGAAGGGGAATTTCGATCAAAGCCGCAAGCCATTGAAGGGAAGCTTGGCCAATTAAGAGATCCACTTCAAATCAAGGCTTGAAACTTTCAATAGTGCTTTGTCTCTACTAGATGAAGTTGCCTCCTCTGTTGGAAGCACTGGTGATAGCTTCCAATGAGGTATGACTCAAAATTGATACTCCATTGAAAAATGCTTGGTCCTTTGTGAAGGAAATTGTAATCCAATTAGATCCTAGCCGTTGGATGTTCTTCCCTACACCTCTTGATGGCATGGGGGTAAATTCCAGCCTAATTCGAGTTTAGGTGAGCTCAGATCAAGCCATGAGGATGGACAGCCTCCATCTCCTGCAGTTTAGGCAGGGATGAATCATGGGCCATCAATCCCACATGTTTTGGAAGGTCGACCCTGATTAAATCGATCAGATCCTCGGTTTAAACCATTTAGAACCATGAGATTAATCACGCCGATCCTTGATCATATGGCCCAAGGGAAAGCATGTTGTACTGCCAACTAATGCAGCACGTGATGTGATAACTTAAATAACTAATCCCGTCATGTCATGTGGAAAGTGTGTCGGTCGCGTGGCGCGATGATTAGTTAATTACTTAGGCTATTTAATTATGCAATAATAACATAAACTTCATAAATTCGTAAGTAAATATAAAAAATACAAAAAAATACAAACTCAAGTTCATTTTAAAGATAATTCAAAGGAAAATAATATAAAATTATGTTCAATTGATTTTGAACAATAATCTTTATTCAATTTAGATTTTATTGGAAATGTATTTAGGCTAATTACTCCTTAACTACTTTAGTAATTAATTCCAAACTTCCTAGGGTTAATTAGTGAGATGACCTTTGCCTCCCATGATTTTCTTAGAATTTATTATTGGATTAATTTAGGTAATTTCTCATCTCATCTCTAATCACTTCCTTAATAAATTAAATGATTAATTAATCTAATAAATAGTGATAAATCTATTAATTAAGTTTGCTAATCATCTTGAAATAATGAATGGGCTTAGAAAATGAGATTAAGATTTCTTTTCCAAATCTTTTGCCCTAAGTTTATTTCATTTGGATAAAGACTTAATTAATTTGCAAATTGATTAATGATATAATCACTTCATTAAATGACTTAATTAACTAAACTAAAAATTAAATTATTCTATAACTTAATAATCTTAATTCTTGGGTAGATCCTTAGGTGTTCAAAAGCTTAAGGTAAATTTGAGAAAATCATATCCAACTCACATGTGTGGGAAGGTTATGAAAGTACTTAATAAAAAATCCTTTAGCTTAATTAATCAATAATTGTGAGCCAATTGCATTAGGCCCCTTTATTTCTTAGGTGCATTACTGATTTAAATTCCATGTGGTTGCATATCATATGTTGGCTCATAATTATTTGGTTAATTATGTTAAAGTGGTGTAGGTAAGAGGTAATTAATGGATTTAATTCACACCTTAACCTAAATAAAACATAAATTCAATCTAATTGTTCTAAAAATTAAACTAAACTAATTCACACATGGGGGAAGTGGGTTAGGACCAGCAAACTCTTTTCACATTTCCTAAGTCAAATCAAATTCAAAAATAAAAATTTCCTTAAAGAATTTTGATTCACTTTAAATGATCTTATTTCATAGGATTGTCTTTAGGAATTAATTAGGGTGAATGAAGTCATATGCTTACATCACTTTATTTCTTTCCAAGAATGCTAAATGTTGTTTGCCATATGAAGTCTTGCATTCATACCTTTTGAAAAATCAATTAAAAATAGAAAATGTTTTCCTTTATGTCATATTGCATATTGTGGCTAAAGTAAAAAAACCGAGTGGCTACTATCATTATTAAATCAAAAACTATTTTTAAAACTTATAAATCAAAGATTATAAAATGAGGTGATGCTACTTATAAGTACTTATAAGCTTGCATGTGATTATAGCATAAGATGTGTCTTATGTGATTGTCTTCTCTTCTCTTAACATGGATTTGGATAAGGATTTGCATTGTGTATAGTTCATTTGAAAAGAACACAACGCTTGCTTAAATCTATTCCTATGCATTTCCATGTTATGACTTAAGAAGGATCTTCACATTTACACATGTAAATTGCACAACCAAATCAAACAAAAATCTTTTGCATGATTCTTCATCTATTTATTTTCTTTTTTTACATGCACATGTATTTGAGAAAAGTGGTATATTAGTCTAGACATCCCGTGGTTACGCGGCTTCAAGTAACCCCAAGTAGGTTTTCACCTTACACCCCTGGTGTAGAAAAAAAAAATGTTGTACTCACTTATGTCTTCTATACATGTGTATGTGTATTTGATTAATGGATAAAAGAGTCCCTCTTTTCTACTTAACAAAAACATGCATTCATGGAATATTCAAATTTCCTTAAGCATCATCTCTTTGCATTCATCATTAAAGTGTGTTAAGATTTTGCATTGCATGTATAGTTATCCTTAAGATCATTCATATGCATGGAATACATATTGGAAAGAAATAAATGGTTGTGTGTTATGTGATAGTAATTCACCTTAATTAATCCTAAGATGCCTTTCTTATTAAATAGTTTATTTAGAGCAAATCTAAACTTAGGGTTAATTAAAACACATAATAAAACATTCTCTAATGGAAAATCATTAACAAATCTACCTTAGAAATTACTTAAGGTAGGGATGAAAGAGAAGTTCTCTTCTCTTTTATTCTTTTTACAACATTTAGTAACTAAGTGTAGTTCATTTAAATCAAATCAAATCATCAAATAAAATTGACCAAATTAACTAAATCACTTAAAATGAAACCACCCCCTAAGTTGAATCCTTTCACACTTAGAAAATTTTAACCTTAAATCCTAGCTAAGATATGCCACACAAGCCTTTAATGGCACACACATTAGGCTAATTCACCATTTCTAGCTCTATGTTAGGGAGATGCATGGTTTGATACTGATTTTATTTTGTGAATTTTAATAGGCGGATTAGTAAATAAATGATGGTGAGATCCTAGCCTAATCATGTCTTCTGCAGGGGATTGTGCTCAAGGGGCGCTATAATAAAAATATAAATACTTTTGTTGTAGGTTGCTTATACCCCAAAATATAATCCAAACTAGGACAGGTGGACTTGGTTACCCATGTGTAGGGTGATAAGTCCAAATTATTTCTATAATTGGTTGTGTTGTATGGTATGTTTAGCTAATCTCTATTTTGCAAGTTTAGTTAGATTTATTTTTCCCATTTTGATGTAAATTTTGTAATTGAGATTTGTAATGAATGTTATGGTGGATTAGGATGAACATTGGTCATAAGACCACGTCTTATGTATCATGTGAAGTCTTTGGAGCAACCTCATTCCAACCAAGCCAAAAGAAAGAAAGGGAAGAAGCAAATCAAGCATGAAGAATGAAGAATAAAGAATAAAGAATGAAGACCCCCATAACATAAATTCCTTTTGAGTTGTAATTATTCATTTATAATCTGGGTTATATAAGGGTAGAGCTTGGCTATCCATATTTCTTTTCGGGTTTGTGTGATGGAGCCCGACCACATCAGCCTCTTATTCTTTTACGCTAGCTTTATAAAATTGTTTGATGTTTGTTTAGCTTGTGCATTAAGATGACATGATTTTCTTTTATTTCTTCATTGATTGATGAATGGCCTAGATGCGATTAGGCTCTTAGAGAAAAATAAATTTTATATCCAATTAATCAACTCAAAATTAAAATTAAAATAACTCATAACCTCACCTAAAGCCTAGGACATAAATCATGATAATAAAAGATTTAGTACCCCTTACCTCGATGTTGTATGTCTCACATCATGCATAAAATCATCTTGCTTCACTCTTATTAATGGAGGGCTTCCACCTTTGCTAGATAAAATAACTTGACCTTTGAGAGCCATGGTGAAAACACACCTCCTTCTTGCTATTTTTGGCCCATAACCAGTTTCTTATGCATTAGGCATATGAATCACATATCCTGTGTTAAATAAAAAAGTCCAAAGATGAAAATAAACTTAACAAACTTTGCATTAAATTAAGTCATGATTTCATGCCCTTCATGATCTAGTCTCTTAGGGAGTGAGTTTAATGACTTAGTCTCCTTTTTGTATAAGACTTGCCTACATGTATTTAAAATCATAGGAGTTAGTTGGACCACCCCTGTGCGTTGTAAGTCAATAGTGGTTTATTCTCTCTTGTGGAGACAAACCATATGCCCATTTTCACCTTAGATTTAGATCGTGCTTTGGCCCTTGCCAAAGCTCCCTAGATTTAGTATCTAAGGTTGATGTTTCCCTTTGTGGGCTACAAGCATAAATCCTCACTTCTTTGGCATTTCCATGATCTTGTATTATGAAATTGTATGCCCTAGATTTTTAATAAAAATTCAACTCAAACATATAATCCTCTTCAAATTTCAAAAATATAAAGCCCAACCATAGGATAGTCTAGGATGCTCGCTAGGTTTCCTAGCATTGTGATCATCCCCTACTTATCTCTCTTTGGTTTTGATAATAACTATTTTCTTTTGATCAATCCCACTTGATTTTCCAAAATAATCAATTTATTGATAGTTCTATCTTTGAAATCTTTAGATATAATGATCATTTTCCTTAATCGAGAGTATTCTTTAGGAATCTCATTCCTTAAGATGTAATTAATTATGGAGGCTTGCCTCTTAGGAAACTTAAAGAACCAGTTTAAAATAAACCCTACTTTTTCCATGTAAATTAGGGGAAGAATCTCTAGTACATTCGAAGACCCATTGTCCTTAGGAGTTCTTATTAGGTGATTTGGTCCACTGTATGATGGTGACTTCTGTCTCTCGAGATAGTACATTATTCCTCAATGTCACACCCGATCACCCTAATAAGTACATCTGTGGATCTACTTGGTGTCCTAACCAACAACAAGGATATTATTAATTTTCAAATTCTCCCAGAGTTTGAGAAATAAAAAACACCATAATGGGTATATGGTTTATCTCCACAAGAGAGGATAAACCACTTGATTACTAGACTTACAACCGCTTAGAGTGACAGCAAGCTAACTCCTTCTACGCTTTAAAACCATGTAGGCAAGTTTTATGGTTGCAAGATGGGTAAGTTGTTATCATTTAGAAAGAGGCTAAAGTTCTTAAACCCACTCCCTAAAGAGACTAGAGCATGAGTGGTATGAGTAATGACTTAGTCTAATGCAAATATTTTCAAATTTTATTTCTATTTGACACTTCATTTTGACAAAGGTCGTAGAATTTTTGTATGCCTGTTGACCTCATTTTTAGAATGAGCTCTCAACCCCCTTCATCTTAGGCATAGGACTCCTCTTAGACTTTAAGAGATCATTAATCTTAGGAAACATCTAGTGAATAATTGGACACTCAATCTAGCCCTGGAGACTTAGAGGAGTTAGCCATAGGAATAGGTCATGCCTTAGAGGTGTTAGGAAAATTTGCCTACCCTGTAGCTTGAACCACATTTCTTACTTCCTTCCTTCAAGTCAAACTCCAAATCAAATCAACATCAAACCTAAATCAATTCTAGCTTAATTGATTTTCTCCAAACCCAAATCAATCCCACATGATTGAAATCCACGCTCAATTCCTTATGATTGAAGCTCATGAGTAAAATTCCAAGTTTAAAACATTTCCTAAGTCCTTAATTCCCTCTTAAGAACTTATCCTAAATCAAACCTAAATCAATTCAAAGTCATGAAATTTTCTCACAACCCATTTATATTCTCATTTAAATTCTCATATATAAATGAAATATAAATTCAAATCAATCAAACTAAATTCAAATAAAAAATCTTTCCTATGTCCTTAATTCCCTCTTAAGGACTTAGCCTAGATCATGTTCAAATCACTTCAAATCTTTGAAATTTTCTCATAACTCATTTGTATTCTCATTTATATTCACATATATAAATGAAATATAAATTCAAAAAATGAAAACGAACTCCAAAAATCAAACTCAAATTCAATCAAAATCCAACCTAAGCCTTTCAAGTCAAAATCTTGAACTTAGCCAAATCAATTTCAAATCAAGCCAAACCCTTGATTTTTATTCATGATTCAATCAATTCTTTCATCATTAATCCAAATATAAACACAAACCTCAATCACCAAACCAAAACTCAATTCAAAAATCAAACCTAAGTCAAACACACATTCACCCTTCGAACTTGAAATTGTCAAATGAATCAAAACTCATTTGACTTCAAACCACTTGCAAATGGAATTATATTTCAATCATTAGTCCATATTAGAGTTCAATCAAACTCAAATCAAGCTTTGACCAAGCCATTTGACCCACTTAGGCTCACTTGACCCAAAGTGACCTAAAGTACCCTTATGAGCCAAATTATAATCCTAACCAAATTGGATTGAACTAAGCCCACCTAAGCCTCTCATCATGATCAACAATCATCAAAAGATGATCAATCACTCAAATTGGGTCAAACCAAGTTAAACTAAGAGTTGACCAAGTCAACACTTAGCCAAAATGAAACCTAACATAGCCAAAATCCACCATAGGCCAAATTGATTGAAACCATTGATCAAAACTCATTCATGATCAATGTTTGAACTTCACCAAGTCAACATTTGAGCCTAACCTAGCCCAATTGGCCACTTGACCCAAGTTGACCCAACTTGACCTAAAAAGTTAAAATGTGTCAAAACTTCATCTAAGCCAAATTGATTGAAACTAATGGGTCAAGTTCACTCCAAAATGATTGTTGAACTTGACCAAAGCCTCAATTGGCAAACTAAACCAAACCTAGCCCAATTGACCTTGAACCCAACTTGACCTAAAGGGTCATATTGAGCCAAACTCAAACATAAACCAAATTGATTAGAAATAAAGATACCAATCCATTTCATATGACCAACCAAACATGAACCAACCCATGATCTAACCCAAATAGGTTAAATAGGTCTAATTGGTCAACTTGACCCATTTGACCTAAATGAACTCAATTGAACCAAAATAAAATATAAACCAAATTGAATCAAACCAAAATCACCAAAATATTTCAAATTGTCATATGAACTTGACTTAGCCCTCGGTTTGATCCAATTTGACCAATTTGTCAACTTGACCCAACTTGAGCCATTTTGACCTAAATGGGTCAACATGAGCCAAATCATATCAAACCAACACCAAATTCAATGAAACTTTGCCTAGCCAATTTTTCAAACATATCAAACATATTCCAATTGAAACTTAAGTTAAATGACCATTTTACCACTAGGTCAAAGGGTAAAATTTGGCCAAATCCACTTGGAATTTGGTCAAATCCTCTCCATAACCACTTGACACCCTCTTAGTGGATCAAGTGAACACTAGGGAGTGTGGTGCACCAAACCAAATGGGTTTGGGTTAGCCCAACCTAGCCTAAGGTGAAAACCAACCACCTCCTTCAAATTGAGCACATGGAAATCCTTCCTCCACTCAATTAAACACATGGCCACTTTCCCACTACCCCTCTCTAGCCAAAATGACCCATGTGCAAGCCTCTAAAAGCCTAATAACCCATTAAATGATCTTAATTGGATAAAAATGGAAGGGAGAAGCACAGTCATCCGATCCTTCAAGGGGGAGATATACTCCCCCTAATTTGAATTCATTGGCAGATTCCCTAATTCGATTGAGTAAGAGGAAGCCAGAGGAGTCATTTCCCAGCCTCCCTAATCTCTCTCAAGCATTTCCCAAACTCCATCTTCTCATTTTTCATAACTTGAAAATAGGGGAGCTCCACTAAAAATTCAACTTAGCCTACACTCAACCTTAACCCAATTCCCTTTGCAAGCTCCATCAGTGAGCTCAATCAAACTTTCCCAAGCTCCAAAGGCAAGGGAAGACCATCCTTGATCAAGACCAAGCTCAAGTCAAGGAGGAGTTGGCCCATAGGAGGATCCACCCAATCTCAAGACCTCCAAACTTCAACAAAGCTTCATCTCTATTAGAGAAAGCTTCTCCAAGGGAATCAAGCACCGGTGAGGTTAGCCATTAAATAGAGCATAAGTTCAATGTGGTTTGGTCCTTTGTGAAGTGAATTTTAATCCCAAAAAATCTAATAGTTATATGTGTTTGCCTTTGTGCTTAGATGGTGTGGGTAAATTTTGGGATCAATCTAAGCTCAATTGAGCTCGAATCATCCCCTAGAAGATGGATAGTGTTCATTCTTCATAGAGAAATACATGGATGGATCATGGGCCATCCATCCATGCATTTTGGATGGATGACCATGATTTAAGACATGAAGATCTATGATTTACCCCTTTAGATCTACGGCTTCAACCTCAGTTATTCAATCCTTGATCAGACGGGTGAGGAGAAAGCGTGTAGTGCTACCGCTGACGTGGTGCTACTATATGACTACAAAGTGACATGATGCTACGAGGAGTCATAATTAATTCATACCTTAATCTAACCAAAGCATAAAATTGATCTAATCAACTAAAAAGTAAAATAAAATAACAAACATATATGGGAAAGGGTTAGGAACATCAAACTCACCTCACATTTCTTAAATTAAAATAAACTCAAAACAAAATCAAACTTTCCTGAAAAATAATTTGATTTACTTTAAGCTTTATTATTTCATAGAATTGTCTATAGGTATTTATTAGGGTGAATGTGTTTACATGCTTTCATAACTTTAGTTCTTCCCTAACATGCTAAATGTGTATGTCATATGAATTTCATACATTCATGCTTTTCAAAAATCAAATTCAAAATGAAATATTTTCTTTATGTCAAATTGCATATTTTAGCTAAAATAAAAATATGAATGTCTATTATCACTATTAAATCCAAAACTATTTTCAAACATCTAAAATTGAAAGTGTGCCACTTATAATTATTTATGAGCTTGCATGTGAATATAAATATGAAAATGTGCATAGTGTGGTTTTCCTTTTCTTTTCTTTTATCATAATTTTGAATAGGATTTGACAAAGTGTATAGTTCATTTTAAAAGAACATAACACTTGCCTAATCTCCTTACTATTCATTCCTATACTATTACTTAAGAAGGACATCCACATTTGCACATTTAAATTACATAAACACAATAAACAAAAAAATTTAAACTGTTTGCATCTTTCTTTTTCCATTCATTTCTTTTATACATGTGTTTGTATTTAAGGAAAGTGGTATATTAGTCTAGATAACCACGAGATTGTGGTGGTAGCCTAAGTAGGTCTTGTACCTTACACTGGTTAACAATGGCATTCTACTCACTTATACCTTTCATACATACATGTGTGCATGTGAAAAATGGATAAGAAAACCACTTTTCTACTTAATGAAAATCATGCATCATAAAGCATTCAAATTTTCTTAAGTAACAATTCTTAGCATTCATCATAAAGTGTGCTAGACATTCCCATTTGTATGTATAGATATGCTTAAGATGCATTCATATGCATGTTATACAAGTTAGGAAAGAAAAGGAAGTCATGTGTATTTTGTGATCTTAATTCACTTTACTTAATCTTAAAATACCTTTCTTTTTTAATAGAATTGTTTAAAGAAAGTCTAAACTTAGGATTAATTAAAACACATAATAAAATATTCACTAAATAAAAAAAAATATGAATCCACTTTAGAAATTACTTAGGGTAGGGAAGGAAAGAGAGGTTCTCTTCTCTTTTCCTTCTCTTTACAACCTTTAGTAATTAAGTAGGTTCACTTAAACCAAAATAAATCATCTAATAAAATTAACCCAAATCAACTAAACAACTTCAAATAAAGCCATCCATCTAACTTGAACATCTTCACACTTTGAAAATCCAAACCTTAAAGCCATAACTAAACATACCACACAAACCTTTTAAAACACACACATTAGGTTAAGCCATCACTTGTAGCTATAGGTTAGGTTAGTGCATGGCTTGATGTTTGCTCTTATTTTATAATGTAATATTTTAGTCTATATGTTAGGATGAATGTGTGTAGAATGAATGGTAGGATGATCTAGTCTAATCATTATTTTATGCAGGGGATTGTGCTTAAGTTGTAATAAAAATATAAATGCTTTGTTGTGTGCTTATACCCCTAAGCATAATCTAATAGGCTGTGGACTTGGTCACTTATGTGATGTGCTAAGTCCAATATACATGCTTAGAATTTGTATGGTTTGTTTAGCTAATCTCTATTTTGCAGGTGTTAGTTAGATTTATATTTCCTTTTCATGTATCTTTTATAATTAGGATTTTGAAATGAATGTTATGGGGGTATTAGGATGAGCATTGGTCATAATATTACATCTTATGTACCATCTGAAGCCTTTGGAGCAACCACCTTTTAACCACCTAAAAGAAGAAACCAAATGAAGGAACAAAAAGAAGAAATAAGAAAGAAGAAAGAAGAAAGAAGAAATGAAGACCCCCATAACATGAATTTTCTTACTTAACTATAAATTAACTCATTTGAAATCCAGGTTGTATAAGGGTAGTACTCGGCTACCCAATTTATTTTCTAGTTTGTGCGGTGGCGCCCGATCACAAATTGTCTTATATTCTTTTACGCTAGCTTTATAAAATATTTGATGTTTTGTTTATCTTGTGCATTAAGATGGCATGTTGCTTAGTTAGTTGGCGGCCACCCCCAGGAGGTTGTAACTCCATGCGTGGTTTATCCTCTCTTGTGGAGGCAAACCAAATACCCATTTTTTCCTTAGATTTAGGTTATGCTTTTGGCCCTTGTCAAACCTCCCTAGATTTAGGTTATGTGGTTGCTTCTCCCTTCTATGGGCCATAAGCATAAATCCTCACCTCTTAGGCATGTTCATAACCTTGCATTATGGAATTATAAGCCCTAAACTTCTAATAAAAATTCAACTCAAATAAATAATTCAATTTCAAAAACATAAAGCCCAACCATATGATATTTTGAGATGCTCGCTAGTTTCCTAGCATTATGAGCATCTCCTACTTATCTTCCTTTAGCTTCAATAATAACTCCCTCTCTTTGATCAATCCCATTTGATCTTCTAAAATAAACTAATAGATTGATAGTCTTACTTATTCAAATCTTTGGAGACAATGATCATTTGCCTTAATCGAGAGTATTCTTCCTAAGAAATCTCATTCCTTAGGATGTAATTAACTATGGGGGCTTTCCCCTATAGGGAACTTAACAAACTTGGTTTAAAATATACCCTACTTTACTTTTCCATATAAAGTAGGGGAAGAATCTTTGGTACACATGCAGACCCATTGTCTTTAAGAGTCCTTGTTGAGGTGATTAGGTCCATTGTAGAGTGATGACTTCTATCTTTCAAGATAGTACACCTCTCCTCAATGGCATACCTGATCACCTTCAATAAGAACATATGCGGATCTATGTGGTGTCAGAAATGCATAAAAAGAATGTATATTTCTATCTTTATTTTATCCCGCATAGAGTAAAGATGGAAGTATACATTCGTTAGAAGCTATACAAATTTCACCACAATGCCTAAATGCATGTTGAAATGAGTTATGGGCCAAATCAAGAGAGAAGAGGGTCAAGCTCCACCAGTAGGGGTTGTTCTCATAGGTCAAGAGGTTCCCATGCGTGCAAGAATGGAGGCCCTCATTTTGCAAGAGTGTTAGAAGATGCATGCATGATATTAAACATAGAACCATACAGCTAAGGGGTTGCTAAATCTTTTAATTATCTGAATTTAATGCCTAGGCTTTATGTGAGGTTATGAGTTATTTAGAAATTTAATTTTGAGTTGTAGTTGGGTAAAAGATTTATTTTTTTCTAAGAGCCTAATCATATTCAGGTTATACAATAAACACCAATCATAAAGAAACTATAAAAAGGTATGCCATTTCTAATGTATAAGCTAAACATAACATCAAGCATTTTATAGCTAACACAAAGGAATAAAAGGCCGATGCGATCGGGTACCACCGTACAACCCAAAAAGAAAAAATGGGTAGGCGAGCTCTACTCTTATACAAACCAGATTACAAAAGAATAACTACAATTAAGGATGAATACATGTTATGGCGGTCTTCATCTTCATTCTTCATGTCTCTTTCATTTCTTCATATCTCCAATTGGTTTAATTTGCTCCACTTCAAAGGCATCACATGGCCTCCCATGACAAAGCCTTCTAGCCAATGCTCATCTTTATCCCCCCATAACACTAATCCTAATTCCTAATTGTAAAATTACATTTAAATGGAAGGAGTAAATTTACACAAAATAGAGGTTAGCTAAATATACATTCCACTCAAGTAATTATTTTTATAATTTGGACTTAACATCATGCACATGGGTAACCAAGTCCACCTATCCTAGTTTAGATTATGCTTAGGGGTTAAGCAACCAGCAAAAGAGAGCATTTATATTTATTTGAAGCATCCCTTAAGCACAATCTCTTGCATAAATATAATTAGGCTAATCACGGCCTAACATCAAGTCTATAGAGCATGCACCCTAACATCCAGTCTACAATAATACATCACTAAACAAACATACATCAAACCATGCACCAGCCAAACATAAAATTAGAAGTCCTGACTTAATATAATATGTGTGTATTAAGGCTTGTGTGGTATGTTCTAACTAGACTTTAGAGTTATCATTCTCTAAGTGTGAAGGGCATTTAATATAAATGGTGGTTTCACTTTAAGTAATTTAATTAATTTATAAATTTTATTTAGTGTTTTCTTTTATTTCATTTGACCTACACTAAACAATTAAGTGTTATAAAGTGAAGAAAGGAGAGGGTCACTCTTTCTTATCCCTGCCTTAAGTCACATCTAAAGCAAATTAATTAAATGAATTCTCATTAGTGAATGGCTTGTTACATATTTTAATTAATCTTAAGTTTAGGTTCACTTTTAAATAAACTCATTCAATAAGAAAGGGGCATCTTAGGATTAATTTAAATTAATTACTATCACATCACACACATTTGTTCATTTCTTTCCATTATATATAGCATTCATATGATTAAGTCTTAAACATAACTATACATGCAATTTATATCTTAGCACATTTAAATGATGAATGTAGGAAAATGTACTTCAAATTGATGTTTCATTTGATTGAATTATTTTGTCATATTAATTTAAAGCTCTATCTAAATTTTTATACAAAAGCATAAGAAAAGAACTCTAAATTATATGACTAATCAACCCAACCACTTAAACAAAATATGGTTGCATGTATTTTTAATAGAAAAAGTGGGGGTTTTCATTCATCAGCTAAATATACATTCAAATGTATGAAATTTTTAAGCAAGTACGCCGCCATTGTTGTGCACTAGGAGTGAGGAAGGAACCTCCTTAAGGCTACTTAAAGCCGAGCGTCGCCAGAATGTTTAGACTAATATACCCACTATTCTTAAATACATATGGATGTATAAGAAACTATAAGAATAGAAAACAATGCAAAAGTAAAGTTTGATTTATTTGATTTATTTTTGTAAATGAATCAAAAGCTATATCCCAATTCTAATGTCAAAATGCATAAGAATGAAATCAAACAGGTACGTCACCATTATTTTGCACCAGGGGTGTGAGATAGGAACCTCCTTGGGGTAACTTGAAGTCATGCATCCCCAGGATGTCAGATTAATATACCCATTAACATTCAAACTAATGCAATTCAACATATGAATGTAAGAAAGAGACTTCACTTCATACACTAAGCTTATATTTACATGCACCTCCTATGTATACATAATTAAAATCATAATATATTTCATCATTTATTAATAAGCTTTTGAAAATATATCTGAGATTTAATAGTGATAATAGCCACACATATTTTTAATTTAAGCCAACACATGCAACTTGATATAAAGGAAATCATTTCATTTAATTATCTTTTGAAAAGGATGAATGCATGATTACAAGTGGCATACTACATTTAATACAATTGGAGAGAAATAAATGAATATAAGCACATAATTTTATTCAATCCAATTAATTCCTAGGGACAATAATATCAAATACAATCATTTAAAGTAAACCAAAGCTTCTTATTAAGTTATTTTTGGAAGTTTGATTTGATTTTGAGAAGAGAGGAGAATCAATCATTTGCTTCTCCTAACCCATTTCCATGTTTGTTAATTAATTTTGTTTAATGAAAAGATAATTCGATGAATTTTATAAATTAATTAAGTTGAGATATGAATTAAATCAATTAATTAACCCTTGCCTATGTTACCATAAAGTAATTAATCAATTAATTATGAGCCAATATGATATGCACATGAATTGGAATTTAAATCAGCAATTACCCTAAGAAATAAAAGGCCTAATGCAATTGGCTCACAATTAGTGGTTAATTAGATTAAAGAACTTAATTAAGTACTCTTATAGCTTCCCCATACATGTAAGTTAGCCATAATTTCTTTAAATATCTTTAGGTTATTAAACATCTAAAAATCTACCCAAGAAACTTAATTAGATGAGTTCTAGAATTATTATGATTGCAATTTAATTAATTAAGAGATTTAATTAATGAATTAAACCATTAATTAATCTCAAATTGATTAATTTCAAGTCAAGTGAAATGAACTTAGGAAAAGAATGGGAAAGAGGTCCCAATCTCATTCCCCATGTCCATTCACTACTATACAATGATTAGCAAGTTTAATTAATGGTTTCCTTTTTGTTTAGAATATTAATTAATCACCTAATTAAGTAAGAGAGTAATTAGGGCTAAGGTAATCAATTTTCCTAATTAACCAAGAAAAAATCCAAAAAAAATTATGGGAGGCGTGGGTCATCCCATTAATAAATCTCAAAAAGTTTAAAATTAATTACTTGAGTAATTAGGTAGTAATTAATCTAATTAAGTTATTCATTAAACTCAAATTAAGCCTTAATTATGATTCAAAATCAATAGGGGTTAATTTTTATGGATTTCTCTCTAAAATACCTTTAAAATAAGTATTTATTTGTATTTTTATGATTTTTCTATGAGTTGTTATTATTTTCTAAAGTTTCAATTGATTTAAATAATTTTTCTAGTTTTTATAAAGTCAATTAATTCATTTTTACCATTTGAACTTCAGAGTGCAATATCTTCTAATCCAGAGATCCTTTTGACTTAAAATTTTTATGGTAGATGCATTTCAACTTTAATTTTAACCTTTGAAAATTTTACTTAATTTGTTGTGTATTTTTAGTTTAATTAATGAAATTTAATTTTCATTAAAACTCTAATTAAGCTCAGAATATTTAGTGAAATTTGTGTATTTTAGATTTATTAGATTCCTAAAAAGATAAATCCAACAAACCCTTGTTTGTAATTTTATTTAAGTATTTATTTTTTATGAATTTTGAAGTTTTAGGTGTTTAAATAATTTTAAAATCAAAATGGATTTTCCCACTTAACCCTCAACGCCGATGGGGAATGCAGTGCGTGATTCAAATGTGGCAGCCGACGCAGAGTGAGTGAAAAGTAGTGAATACCAATCGATCCAACCTTTCGATCATAGATCAGATGGTCCAGATCTGATATACAGGATTCAAAGGCAAAAATGCTTGATCAGTGTGCTACCTGAGCCATTCGATCGTGGATCGGATGGTCCAGATCTGATACGTGCAAGTTGACATGCCTAAACGTGGTATCGATGTGCGATCTAAGTTGTCTAATCCTATGAATCATGAGATCGGATGATTGTTGTGCGTCATAGCGGTAGAATGATAAACTGAGATAAAATTATAAAATCTATTTGAAATTCCATCCAAATGGGCTCATTTTCATAGTAATTTACACTGAAAAACTTCTATTTCATATTAGGATTGTGTAAAATAAAAAATACAAGTGATTTCTAAGAAAAAAAATACTAAAATCACATGAAAATCATCACAAAACAAGAAATCCTAAGGCCGGCTACGGATTTTCTTAAAAGTTACTTCACAGGGGGATGATTTTTGGCGGTGGTGATGATCAAAGCATGCTCTTCAGTGGGGGAAGAAGCCTTGGAATGAGCCTATACCTTCACCTTCACTTCAAAATGATGTATCTACTAGTGGTCACACTTACACAATGGAATCCACTTGATTTTGTTTGCTTTTGTTCAAAAATCAAGTGCGAATGAGTACTGGTTGGTTTGGGAGCAATAGGGGATGGAAATGAGGAGAATATGATCATTTTTCTTGCCTTTAATTTTCTTGTTTCAAATGTGGCCGAAAATCTCCTCTCATTTTTTTATTTTTGGCTCCAAATGGGTGTCATTTGGCTTGAGGTGGTTGAGAATGGAAGATAATCATCCTTGGTGGCTCATTTTGGTTGGCTAATGCATGGAAAGTGGTTTCCATGAAGGATAAATGGGTGTCCTAGTAAGGGGAGGTGGGAGTCCTTCATGCCAAGTGTTCCAATGGGAGAGGTGAGGTGAATTCACCTCCCCATGAGTCATGGCTATCCCAACAACCTCTTGGGTCAGATGATTAGTGTCCTTGGTGCCTATGTGGACCAATGGATGAGTGTAAAGTGACCAAGGAAGAGAAATGACCACTTGGGCAAGTGTCTTTTCTCATAGGATGTCATTGACCCAAGGGCAAAGTGGTCATTTGGCATTGAATTTGATTTGAGAAGATTTGAATGAGTCAAAAGTGAGTTGAACCAAATTTGATGTCATATGGAGTTCTTTTGGTTTAATTTGTCAATTTGACCCATTTGGGCCAAATTGGGTTAAAATGGGTTAGATCAATCAATTGGCCAAATTGGGTCAAACCAAGGGTTGGGTCAAGTTCAAATGCTCATTTAGAGTATATTGGTTCAATTGGTTTCAATCAATTTGGTTTAATTTAGATTTAATTTAGATTTTTGGCCAATTTGATCCTTTAGGTTAATTTGGGCTAAGTTGACCAATTTGACCCAATTGACCAAATTGGCTTGAATCATGGCTTGGTTTGGGATTGGTTGATCATTTAAAATATGTTGCAGGCTTTGGTTAATTTCAATTACATTTGATTGGGTTTTAGGTTGATTTGATGGTCAATCAATTGGGCTAAATTGTTGTTGACCAATTGGTCAAATTGAGCTCAATTGAGAAAAAAGTTCAATAATTAATTTGGAATAAACTTGAGCCATTAGTTGCAATGAATTTTTTTTAGGTTGTAGTTTGGCTAGTTTGGGTTCATATGGGTTAAAGGGTTGACTTGGTAAACATGCTAGGTTGACTTGGTTTGACCCAATTCATGATAATTAATTAACTTAAGATAATTAACAATCATGACATGAAGTTTGGATTGGCTTAATTCACTTTGAATTGGATTGAATTTAATTTTGGTTTATGTAGGTCAAATTGGCCACTGAGTCAAGTGAGCCAATTGAGTTTAGTTGGTTTGATTTTGAATTGATTTAATTGAGTTTATATATGGATTTGAGATTGCCAAAATTGCAATTGGTTTGGGTTCAAATGAGTTTTGGCTCATTTAAATATTTCAAGTCAAATGGGTTAGGTTGGATTTGACTTGAGTTAATTTGGATTTTATTTATATTTGGATAGATGATTCAAGAAATGATTGATTCAAGAGAAAATCCATTGGTTTTGATTTGATTTGGGTAGGATTTGGCCAAGTTCAAGGAATTAGCTTAAAGGGTATAAATTTAATCTTAGTTTGATTTTGGATTTGGTTTTAGCTTTGGATTTGGTTTTGGCTATTTGAATTTATATTTCATTTATATTTGGGAATATAAATGAAGATATAAATGGTTGATGATAAAATCACCTGAGTTTGGAGTGATTTGGAAGCAAATTTGACCAAGCTTATGGATGCAAGTAAAAAGGGCTAAGAAAGGAAACCTATTTAGTTTGATTTGATTTTGTCCATTGGAGGGTGGATTTCATTTATATTTTTGAATATAAATGAAGAAACAATTGATTTATAAAGAAATTAATTAAGTTTGGGATGATTTAGATTGATATTTGGCTAAGCTTATGGGAGTGGTTCATATGGCTTAAAAAATGGATTTTAAAATTTTAATTTAATTTTGGGTTTCAGTCATTTAGTTTGGAATTTATTTATGATTTAGATTTGAATTTGAGGTTTGGTTTGAGGAAGGAAGCATGGATTTGGTTTGAGCCATATGGTAGGCAAGTTTCCCTAAGTCCCTAAGGCATGACATATTCCCATGGCTAATCCTTCTAAGTCTAGGCTTAGGTTAAGTGTTCACTTAATCACTAGAAGTGTCTTAAGACTAAGGAGCTCTTACTATCTATAAAAATCCTAGACCTATGATGAGGAAGTTGAGAACTCACTCCAAAGTGAGGTCAATAATCATTCACTAAAGAGATCTAAATTAAATTAACATGCATTAGAAAGTGACTTAAGGTAGGGATAAAAGGGGTAAATCCTATTCCTTCTCTTTATAATACTTAATTGCTAAGTGTAATCATATGAAATATAAGAAAACACAAATTAAAATTCTCAAATTAATTAAACCACTTCAAGTGAAATCAACTTCTCATGTTAAATTGAATCCTTCTACACTTAGAAAATTATAACACTAATGCCTAGCAAGACATACCATACAAACCTTAACACACACATTAGAACTAAGTCACCACTTCTAGTTCTAAGTTAGGATGGTGCATGGTGTGATGTATGTTTTATTTTGAGATGTATTATTTTAGACTGGATATTAGGTTGTATGTTTCGTAGACTGGGTGTTAGGCTGATATTAGCTTGATCATGCTTTCTGCAAAGGATTATGCTTAAGGGGCTCTTAAAAATAAATATACATGCTCTTTTTGTAGGTTGCTTAAACCCCTAAACATAATCCAAGTTAGGACAGGTGGGCTTGGTTACTCATCTGCAGGGTGTTAAGTCCAAATTATAAATATAACTACTTGGGATGTATGTATGTTTAGCAAACAATTATTTTACATATATAGTTAGATTTACTTTTTATATTTTTAATGTAATTTTGCATTAGAAATTAGCTTTAGTGCTATGGAGGATTAGGATGAGTAGTGGTAGAAGGCTTTATTTTGGGGTGCCCTGTGATGCCTTTTAAGTGGAGCAAATCAAATCAAATAAAGGAATGAATATATGAAGACATGAAGAATGAAGAAAAGAAGACCCCCATAATATTCATTCATTATAATGGTAATCATTATTTCATACTTCCGGGTTGTATAAGGGTAGAGCTCGACTACCCATCTTTTCTCTTTTCGAGTTGTATGGCGGCACCCGACCGCACTAGCCTGTTATTCTTTTGTGTTAATTCTATAAAATTGATTGATGTTATGTTTAAATTGCACACTAAATAACATATTTTCTTAGTTTCTTATATGTTTGATACCTTAATGCATGGCCTTGATGCGATTAGGCTCTTAGGACAAAATTAATCTTTCTACCCGAATTAATCACTCATAACTAAATTTTAAATTATTCATAATCTCATCATAAAACCTAGGTATTAAATCAAGATAATTAAAAGATTTAGCAACCTCTTAGCTGAATGTTGTATGTCTCACATCATGCATATCTTCTTGAATCACTCTTCTAAAATGAGGGCCTCCATCCTTACACGCATAGGGATGGCTTAACCTATGAGAGCAACCCCTACTGATGGAGCTTCACCCTCTTTCCTTTTGATTTAGCCAACAACTTTACTTCATCATGCATTTAGGCATACAAAAATACTAAAGCATGTGTCCAAATGAAGTGTCAAAAATTAAATAAAATTTGAAAAGATTTGCATTTATAGATTAAGTCTTTACTCATACCACTTATGCTCTAGTCTCTGGGAGTGGATTTACTTAGTCTCTTTCTAAATGAATAACAGCCTAACTATCCTGTAAATTCATATGATCGTACCACATAGATTTAAAGCATAGGAGGAGTTAGTTGGCTGCCACTTCTGATGATTGTAAGACCAGCAGCAAGGTGGTTTATCCTCTCATGTGGAGGCAAACTTTATGCCAATCTTCACTTAGATTTATGTCATGATTCAGCTTATAATAAAGTTCTATAGATTTAAGATCCCAGGCTATTTCCTTTGGGCTACAAGCATAAATCTTCTCCTCTTATATTTTTTCACAACTTTGTGTTGATGGATTATAAGTCCTAATAATTTAATAAAATTTCAACTCTAACAAAATAATTTTTTTCACTTTTAAATATATAAAACCTAATTATGTGATAGATTGGAATGCCTCACTAGGCTTTCTAGTATCATGAGCATTCCCTACCTATTCCCTTAGGCTTTCAAAAATAAGACTTCTCTTTGATCTTTCCCAATTGATTTCTTAATATAAATAATTTATTGATAGTCTATCCTTGAAGTCTTTGGAGATAATAATTGCCTATTTTAATTGAGAGTATTCCTAAATAATTTGCATTCACTACGATGTAATTAACTATAGAGACTTGCCTTCATAAGAAACTTTGAACCCGATTTAATATAAACCCTACTTTATTCATCCATGTAAAGCAAGGAGAAAATCTCTAGTATATTCAAAGACCCATCATGCCTTAGGAGTCCTTATTAGATGATTAAGTACATTGAAGGGTGATACCTCTATCTTTTGAGATAGTATATTTGATCCTTTAGGTCAATTTGGGCTAAGTTGACCTATTTGATTGAATTGACCAAATTGACTTGAATCATGGCTTGGTTTGGGTTTGGTTGATCATTTGGAATATATTATAGGCTTTGGTTAATTTTGATTTGGATTTGATTGGGTTTTAAGTTGATTTGACCCCTAAGGTCAAATTAGGCTAAGTTGGGCTAGGTTGACCAATTGGTTAAATTGGACTCAATTGAGGCTTTGGTAATGTTCAATAATTAATTTGGAGTAAACTTGAGCTATTGGTTACAATCAATTTGGTTTAGGTTGCAATTTGGCTAGTTTGGATTCATATGGGTTAAATGGTTGACTTGGTCAACGAGTTGACTTAATTTTACTCAATTCATGACAATTGATTAACCTAGGATGATCAAAAATCATGACATGAAGTTTGGATTGACTTAATTCACTTTGATTTGAATTGAAATAGATTTTGATTCATGTAGGTCAAATTGGCCACTTTGGGTCAAGTGAGCCAATTGGGCTTAGTTAGCTTGATTTTTTAGTTGAGTTTGATATAATTGAGTTTATATATGGATTTGAGATTGACATATAAAATCAATTAAAGAGTTGTTCTAGTAGGTATTTCTTAGGGATGACAATGGCAACCGACTTGTAGCTACGCTCAAGCCAGTCTTTAAAGGTAAAGTAACCTTCTAAGACATGTCCTAATATACGGTGGTAGGGGCAATAGTTTGGATTATAACTCTTGCCCACTTCCTCCTCCTCTAGACTCTAGAATGGCGAAAAAATTAGGCTTCTTTGAGAGATTCTTAAAGACCTTCCTGACTACCTCCCTCTTGAATGAATATGGTTTATTCAATTTATTGACAAGAGTAAGTAAATGATAGCTACCTGGTGGCGAGTAGGAATATTACTGCTGATGATGCTGATGAGGATACTGCTGAGGAGGTGGTGGTGGAGGCTATTATGGCAACTGAGGTGGCCATTATGATGGTCGAGGTGATGGTAAAGGAGGTGGTGGAGGAGACTACTGAGCTTGAGGCCTATCTGATTGGACCCTAGCTAGTTGCTTCCCTTTATCAACTATTATGACTACTCTGGCTTCTTCTCAAATGCCTTTTGAGGTTTGAGCTTGGCTAACTTATCATGGAAAGCAACTATCTGGCTTCCTCTTATAGACTAGTTGCTTTATTGATTAGCTTCTCAAAGTTTTTGATTATAAATCCCTTAACCATGAAAGCAACCGGGTCATGGATATTTTTGAGTAGAATCTCAATGGCATGTTCTATTGTGGTTTATTCAGGTTTCTCCACTTGAGAATGTAATCAACAAGGGACTCATTTAAATTTTTCTTGGTCAAAATAAGGTCACCTACTGTAACCTTTTGCTAAGCTCCAACAAATCTCTTGATGAAGAGGCACTCCAACTCATCAAATGTCTTTACAGAATTGTTGGGCAGTTCGGCACACCAATCAATTGTAACTCCCACTAGACTACTAACGAACAATTTGAAAAGAAGAGCGTCGATGCCTCTAGCATTGCAATAGTTGGCCCTAATGTGTGTGATGTGCTAGCAAGGGTTCCCACTGCCATCAAAGATTTTGAAGGAAGGAGGCACAAAACCCTTAGGGAATTGGACAACATCAAATTCCTCCAAGTAAGTTCTACCCTTTGGAACAGATGAGCCACCTCAGGCTTACACCAATAAATCCCTCACCTACTGTTCCAACATGTTTTTAATATCTTTCTCTAGCATGGAGGTGCTATCCACCACCTTCCTATGCTTTACCACTATCTACTCGAAGTGCCCTTGATCCGATATGTGTGACTTCGAATGATCTATCTCTATCAATATATGTTATGGGACTGAGGCATGATTTTGAAGTGCATGAAGGGCTATTAACAAGTCTTCCATCCTCTTCTCCATCGTGTTGATCTGATCATCCTTCTGCTTAAGCTGCTCACGAAGGTGTTGGGTTAAATGGACGGTGTCATCTTCTTCAACTACAACACCTTCCTGACTATGTTGATCTCAATGGATTGACCATGTGGACCTCAGTTGAATCCTCAAGAAGGTCATCCTAATCAAGATCAAAGGCTACCCTCTCATTCTTTGAGTCTGTGCAATCACTGCCTAAGAGTTCCCTCTTTTTGACAAAGTACTATGCTAAAATGTCATCTAAGGAGTGATCAAACTTTGTCAGTACTAACACACAGGACTGACCGATAGAGGGACTGTTCTCATTGACAGAGATACATCTAACACTTCCTGCCACAGAAGTGCTATCTGGGAGGGTCATGCTCACTGGAAGAGATATGCTCATGGCTACTCATCGGTGGAGTAGTGTCCTTGGGGAGATCCACTGCCATAAGAACTGTAAAATTGTCACCTTCCCCCTCTGCAACTAACACTACCACTAGCTCTAATGGTAGTGGTGGTGGTGTGACCATGATGCTGCAGGGTTGCCACTCCTATCAAACCACAGTTGAAGTAGAGTTTCAAGAAAGGAGCTCGATCTCACCTCAACAGGAGGGATGGAGGGAGTGGGATCCCTAAGCCATAGCTAAATCACCAGAGGGGAAGGTCTCTCTCGGATGGGGGCTTCACGGCGAGTGAGTGGTGGATAGTGAGCGGTATGGGTGATGGTGGGCGATGAGGGAGTGGTGAAGGCAACACCGCCTCAACGAGAGATCTCAATAGGGTAAGAACAATCATATCTGAATGATCAGACCTGTCGAGAGAACGATCAAAAAAATCCATCAGAGCGGAGGTTGCTGACTGCATGGCATACCTCCATTGCTCTCTCCTATCTGCTCGAGCCTCCATGGCTCCCTCTCTATGGATCTGACCCCTAACACTCCTAGAGATCAATGATCATAAATCAAACAAGGTATTGTACTCCGAACACCTGAATGCTCTACCAACTTGGCATAGGACAATCCTAAGCCTGATATAGGCCTCCTGTGATCCCTATCCAATGTCTCATAGTATACTGATGGTGGAGGAGAAGCAGCAATCCTCCGGTAATCTTCCTCTTCGTCTGAGGCCGAGAGGGGGTTGAACTTATTGCTGGTCAGAAGTGGAGAGACCTCTCGAGGAGAACCCTCCTTGGCTACATGGGATGCAGCCTCAAGCTCTCTAGTTGTTTGCTCATGCTCCCACTTAATCATTCAATTTTTATTGTAGTGCTGAGTACGAGTGAACAAGGCAGAGTGTGAACTAGTACCTACCTCAAAAGTGGAGGAGACCATCTCAAAGGCTAAGATAGCCTTCCCCTTTGGGGTGACCAATGATGACGTAGTAGCTCTTGCTAGAGAAATGGTAGGGACAACTGGACGGGCAGGTACTAAAATTATCATAGAATGAGGCATGGGAACCACTATAGCCTTCCTTTTAATGGAGGGTACTCAGAATCAGAGGGCAGCAGATAAGTGGCTTCTACCCAGCCACTTCATCCCGACTGACGGTAGTGAGGGTCGCTCACTTACTGGTAACATCTACTCCCTTGAATCCTCTGAAGAAAACCAGGTGGGTGGAGTCAATCTCAGGGAAGCTATCCCGATCCAAGGCCAAATCCATTCTGAAGGAGAAAGTAAAAAAATGAACTTCTGTGAAGCCATGTGCAAAACCAAGATCGATCCAACACTATATCTCACATGTGTTGAGATGTAATCTTGACGCATTAATATTCATCCCAAGAGAGTAATATAGATTTAGAATTTTGAACCCACAGTCAACAATTAAAATATGTTAAATGGGGTTCATTGGAGAGATTTTGAAATTGAGGAGAGTCTTTGCCATTTTATTTTTTTTTATTTTGAACCCATACTTAACAAATTTAGGTAGGTTGGGTGGGTTTCAAAAATTTGAGGAGAGATTTTCTTGGAGATATTTATATTTTGTGTATCTTGTTTAAAAATATTGATGATTTGAAAGAACCTCTACTTAACAAATTTGAGTATGCTAAGAAGAGGTTGTGATTGTGTGCTTGAAATTTTTTCTTAAAATATCTTAATTTGTGATGTGTTAAATATTGATTTGAAAATGGGGCTTCTTACTTACCAAATTTGGTGTGTTAAGTAGATGCCACATGTGTTTGATTTATGTTCGAAAATGGGACTTTCACTTAACAAATTTGGTATGTTAAATGAAAGCCAAATGGGATTGATATATGTTTTGCTTTTCTTTGAAAATGGGACTCTCACTTAACAAATTTGATATGTTAAGTGAAAGTCCAAGTATGATGTGAATTATGTTATACTTTTCTTTGAAAATGGGACTCTTACTTAACGAATTTTGGTATATTAAGTGAAATCCCAAGTGTGATGTGATTTGAAAAAAGAGATTCTTACTTAACAAATTTAGTATGTTAAGTAGGAATCAAATGTGTATCGAAAATGAGACTCTCACTTAACAAATTTGGTATGTTAAGTGAAAGTCAAATGTATCATAGAAATGAGATTCTAACTTAACAATTTTAATATGTTAAGTGCAAATCAAATGTATATAAAAGTGAGATTCTCACTTAACAACTTTGATATGTTAAATGTAATCAAATATAACATGAAAATAAGATTCTCACTTAACAACTCTGATATGTTAAGTGGGGATCAAATGTATATGAAAATGAGAGTCTCACTTAAAAATTTGATGTGTTTAAGTGGGAATCAAATGTATTTGATGTGCTCTATTTCATTTTTGAAAAGAGAAGGGAATTCTTTGTTTTCCAAATGTGGCATATCAAATAAGATTTCAAAATAGAGATGAAATTTATTTAAGAAATCTTAAGTATGTTAAATATATTTCAATGATATGTTTTGATGCCATGTATTTCTTGATTTTGAAAATAGAGAAACTTCAACTCTAGCATATATAAAATATGTTGAGTGGAGTTTCAATTTTATGTTATGATTTGAAAATAGAATCTCCATTCAACAAATTTGAGTATGTTAAATGAAGGTGACTATTTCCAAGAAAAGTGCTTTTGGAAAGTGTCATTTTGTAAAAGATTTTGTTTTCTTAAATTTATGATGAACGTTGCCTCACCAAGCTAGTGGTAAGGAGGTCTTAGATTTTTATTATCTCTCCCTTCATTGATAAATTTTATTGTTTACCTATTGGGGAGCCCAATAGGGGTTTCAAGACCAACACGGAGTGAGGTCCTAAAACCTAAATGATGTTGGCTAACTTTGTTTAAGAATGAAATAAGCAAAGTGCCAATGAAAGAAAGATAATCTCAGACTCACATAAAATGCAAGTCCATTATTGATGCTTGGAGATAATAAATGTCTACTAGATATGGGGAGAGGAACCATCCCCAACGGAGTCACCAAAAAAATCTTTGGTGTTTATTTTTAGATCTATGCATGTGTGTGTGTGTGGACACACGTAGATCTGAGGATGTACTTATTGAGGTGATCGGGTATGACATCAAGGAATAGTGCACTATCTTGAAAGATAGGAATCACTACCCTACGATGGACCTAATTACCTAATAAGGAATCCTAAGGCATGATGGGTCTTCAAATGTACTAGAGATATTTTTTCCTACTTTACATGGATGAATAAATGGTTTATTTAAACTAGGTTCTAAAGTTCCCTATGGGGGCAAGCCCCCATAGTTAATTACATCCTAAGGAAGGTGAGTTCCTTAGAATACTCTCGATTAAAGTAGTAATTATTATCTCCAAATATTTCAAAGATGGACTATCAATATATTGTGTTTGGAAAATCAAGTGAGATAGATCAAGAGACTTAATATCAATCTAAAGGAGGCAGTAGGGATGCTCTTGATACTAGAAAACTTAGTGAGCATTCCAATCTATCCTATGGTTGGGCTTTATATATTTAAAATTGAAGAGAGTTATATGTTTGAATTAAAATTTTATTAGAAAGTTAGGACTTATACTCTCATAACACAAGGTTGTGGGAATGCCTAAGAGGTGAGAATTTATGCCTATAGCCTCAAGAAAATAACTACCTTAGATCCTAAATCTAGGGAGCTTTAGTAAGAACCAAAGTGTGACCTAAATCTAAGTGAAGATGGGTATATGGTTTACCTCCACAAGAGAGGACAAACCACACCGGACTTATAACTTATGAGTACTAACTCCTATGCTTTAAAATCATGTAGGCAAGTCCTATGTTTTGCAAGATAGTTAGGTTGTTATTATTTAGAAAGAAATTAAGTCCTTAAACCCACTCCCTTAAGAGACTAGAGGATGAGGGGTATGAATACTGGCTTAAATATAATGTACTTTTTTATCAAATTTCATTTAATTTGGGACTCTTTATTTTGACACAAGCTATGGATTTTGTATGCCTAAATGCATGAGAAGTTAATTAGGGGCCAAATCAAAAGGGAAAGAGGTGTTCTTCCATCATAGGCTCTCAAAGGTTAAGCCCTTACTATTTCGCAAAGATGAAAACCCTCTCTTAACAAGAGTGAAATAAAATGATTATGCATGATATTAAACATACAACATCGAGCTAAGGGGTTGCTAATTTTTTTATTATCTTGATTTAATCCCTAGGCTTTTATATGATGTTATGAGTTATTTAAAGGTTTAGTTATGAGTTTTTAGTTTGGGTAGAAAAATTAATTTTTATCTTTGGAGCCTAATCACATCCAAGCCATACAACAATCACCAATCATAAACAAACTATGAAAGGCATACTTTTTCTAATGCACAAGCTAAACAAAATATCAAATAATTTTATAAATCTATCGCATAATAAAAAAGCTAAGGCCAAAGATGCTATACATCCCAAAAAGAAATGTGGGTAGCCGAGCTCTACCCTTATCCAACCCAAGTTATAAGAGAATAATTACAATTACAAATGATGAATGTTTTGGGGGGTCTTCATTCTTCATTCTTTCTTCTTCATTTCTTCATCTTCCATTTCTTCATTTGATTTGCTCCATTTCTTTCTTCCTTTTGGCTTGATTTGGATAAGCTTGCTCCAAAGACATCACATGGTACATAAGACTTGGTCTTAAAACCAATGCTCATCCTAATCCCCCATAACACTCATCCTAATCCTAATGCAAAATTATATTAAAATAAGGAAAGTAAATCTACTACACCTATAAAATAAATATTAGCTAAACACACCATACAACCAAAGTAGTTATATGAATAATTTGGACTTAGCATCCCACACATGAATTAAGCCCATTGTCCTAACTTGGATTATTCTTAAACATAACTTGCACAAAAAAATATTTATATATATATTTTTATTTAGCGGCCCTTTAATGACCACCCCCTACATAAAATATGATTAAGCTAATGTCGGCCTACCATCCAGGCTACGCACATACACCCTAACATCTAGTCTACAATAATACATCATAAATAAGCATACATCAAACCATGCATCACCCTAACATAAAGCTAGAAATGGTGACTTAGCATAATGTGTATGAATTAAAGCTTGTGTGGTATGTCCTAACTAGGCTTTAAAGTTGTAATATGCTAAGTGTGAGAGATTTAATTTATAAAGGGTTGATTTCTCTTTATGTGATTTAATTAAATTGAAGATTTTACTTAGTATTTTCTTTTATTTCATATGGCCTACACTTAATAATTAAGTGTTATAAAGAGAAGAAAGAGAGATACTCTCTCTTTCATCCCTACCTTAAGTCACTTCTAAAGCAAGTTAATTAATTAATTTTCTTTAGTGAATGGTTTATTATATATTTTTTAATCAATCTTAAGTTTAATTTTACTCTAAATGACCTTATTCAATAAGAAAGGCATCTTAAGATTAATTAAAATGAATTACACATACATGTCATTTATCATTCATCATGTATATCATGCATATGATTAAATCCTAAGCATACCTATACATACGATGTATGTCTTAGCACACTTAAATGAAGAATGCAATGAAATTTTTTTGGAATTTAAATATTTCATTTGATTGAATTATGAATGTGTCTTTTTAATAGAAAAGATGGATTTTTTATACATTAAGTACACATTCACATGTATAAAAGTTTAAGTGAGTGCCGCCATTATTAAGACTAGACGAAGGTATAAGACCTACTTATGGCTACTTGAAACCTCGCAGCCCCGGGGTGCCCAGACTAATATACCACTTTTCTTAGATACATATAGATGTATAAACAACTACAAGGATAGGAAAAACCCATGCAAAAATTGTATTTGATTTATTTGATTATGATTCTTATTCATTGGTCACATCATACATACATATGTATAAGAGTTTTAAGTGAGTACAACGTCATTATTCTACTTAGGGCTACTTAAAGCCTCACAGGCCCGGGATGTCCAGACTAATATACCACTTTTCTCAGAAACATGTGAATGTACAAAAAGAACCAAAAGAAAGTGAAGTCATTCAAGAAGTCATATTTGATTTGATTATATAATTTACACATGTGATATGAAATTCTTCCTAAGTATTAGCATGGAGATGCATAAGAATAGATTTAGATAAATGTTGTGTTCTTTCAAATGAACTATACATTTATAAATCCCATTCAAATCCATATAATATAAAGAAAGAGAGCTTCATATTCCATATCTTATCAACACATGCAAACTTATAGATAATTATAATTAGCATCATCTCATCTATTATAATTGATTGATGGGCTTTTAAAAATTACTTTTGATTTAATAGTAATAATAGCCACACCTATTTTTAATTTAAATCACCACATGCAATTTCACATAAAAGAAACCATTTCATTTAGTTAATTTTTAAGGAAATGAATGCATGATTACATATGGCAAGCAAAATTTAACATGATTAGAAAAAAAAATAAAGGAACATAAGCACATGATCTCATTCAGTCCAATTAATTCTTAAGGATAATCATACTAAATAAGATTACTTAAAAATAAACCAAAGTTCTTAAATGACATTTTTAGTTTTGAGTTTGATTTGATTTAGGAAATGAAAGAGGTTTGTTGATCCAAATCCCATTACCCATGTGTGAGTTAATTTGTTTTAATGAAGAAGTAATTAAGTTGATTTTATGGTTTAATTAAGTTAAGCATGGATTAAATCAATTAATTAACCCTATGTCACCTTAAGGTAATTAATTAAACAAGTATGAGCAAATATGATATGCAACCACATAGAAAAGTAAATAGCAATGCTCCTATGAAAAGGGCTAATGCAATCACTCATAATCTTAATTAATTAAACTTAAGGAGCTCACTTAATTACTCTATTATTTCACACATGAGCTAACCATAATTTTATTAGCTCTCTCTTTATGTTATTGAACACCCAAAGAGCTATCCAAGAAACATAAATAGATAAGTTTTAGAATGATTATGATTTCAATTTAATTAATTAAGACATTTAATTAATAAATTAGACCATTAATTAATCCCAAATTAATTGATTTCAGGTCAATTGAATTTAACTTAGGAAAAAGAATTGGAAAGATGTCAACAATAAGGGTATAGCTCGACTACTTATCTTTTCTCTTTTCGAGTTGTACGGCGGCACCCAACCACACCAACCTTCTTATTCTTTTCTATTAGTTCTATAAAATTGATTGATATTATGTTTAAATTGCGCACTAGAAGCAACATAATTTTCTTAGTTTCTTATATGTTGATACCTTAATGTGTCGATGATTAGGCTTTGACAAAATTAATCTTTTTACACAAATTAATCACTCATAACTAAATTTTAAATAATTCACAATCTCATCATAAATCCTAGGCATTAAATCTAGATAATTAAAAGATTTAGCAATCTCTTAACTGAATGTTGTATGTCTCATATTCATATCTTAAATCACTCTTGCAAATTGAGCCTCTTACAGAGATGTGGGATTTTTTGACCTGAGAGCAACCACCGATGAAGTTTCACCTCTGTCTCTTTTGATTAGGCCAACAACTTTACTTCATCATGCATTTAGGAATACAAAAATCCTAAAGCATTTATCCAAATGAAGTGTAAAAAATCAAATAAAATTTGCAAAGATTTGCATTGTAGATTAAGTCATTACTCATACCACTCATATTCTAGTCTCTTAGGGAGTGAGTTTAAGGACTTTAATCTCTTTCTAAATTAATAACAGCTTGAATATCCTACAAATTCATAAGATCAAACCATATGAATTTAAAGCATATGAGGAGTTAGGGTCACCTCAGAAGCCAAGTGTGGTTTATACTCTCTTGAGGTAATATTTCCAATCTTCACTTAGATTTAAGTTACATTTTAGCTTATAATAAAGCTTAGATTTTGGGATCGGTGGCTATTTCTTTCTACAAGCATAAATTTTCACCATTTTCCACAAATTTGATGGATTATAATAATAAATTAATAAAATTTCAACTCTAACAAAATAATTTTTTTCACTTTTAAATATATAAAGCCTAATTATATGATATATCGGTGTTGGTGTTTTCACTAGAATAGAGAAAAGAAATGACACCATGAGTTTAGAAAAATTTTATTTAGATGACCAAATACAACATTGGGGAATAAGCATATTATCTAGAAGATAGACTACAAACTTGAGAGTCATAACACCACCTAAGCGCATTTTTAAACCATGAGGCTAAGTTATATGAATGCAAGATGGCTGAGCTGTTACAATTTTAGGAAAGAAATCGTTGAACCTAGACTTACTCCATAATCCCTAAGATCATGTAGGATATGAAGATGCACCTAACTAATACATAATTTTTAGATTTTTATAATTTTTTATTTAGGATTCATTTTAGGTCATAGAAATATAATTTATGCCTAATGCATAAAATTAGAAAAAGATTATGGGCTAAATCAGAATAAAAGAAGGTGTACTTCCATCATAGGCTCTCAAAGGTCAAGCCAGGTTCTCTAGCAAGGATGAAAGTCCTTCATTAATCAAGAGTGAAATAATATGATTTATGCATGATGTTAAAACATCCACGTAAGGGGTTGCTACATATTTTATCTTGCTTTAATGCCTAGGCTTTTATATGAAGATTATGAGTTGTATTTATTTTTATGTTTTGATTGATTTTGTTTGGTAGAAAATTTAGTTTATCCTATGAGCCTACATCCATGCATTCATCACAGCACAAACATAACACAGAAAGAAACCTAAGAAAAAGCATGTTGTTTCTATTGCACACCCAAAATAAATCAAGCCAAATTAAATTATATAAGAAAAAGGCCAATGCAGAGTAATCAGTACACCGAAAGAAATAAAAATGGGTAAAGTTCTTTATACAACCCTAACTACAAGTTTAGATATATAGGTCTTCTTTTCAGGAAAGTCTCCTTCTTCAGGGACATCCATCGGGCTCCATAGGTGACCACTGCACCATCTCCTGGTTGGGTCAACTCCTGCTAATCCTATACCCCATAGATCCTAACCTAATTCTAAGCTCAAATTTACATTTAAAATTCAAAAATAAATCCTAAGCCCTGTAAAACAGATGTTAGAAAATACACACATTAGACAAAGCAGTTTATATTTCATAAATATACGGGCTTAGCATTAGTTGTTTGCCAAGCCCACCTACCTTATGGACTATGTTAAGGGATTTTCAGCACCTGCAAGCAAACAATAATTTTATGATGTATTTATTACACCGATTCCTTTAGTACAGTACCCTCAGAAAATAGTGTTAAATCTAGAAAGAATGACCTAACATCCAGTCTAGCAAGCAAACAAGCATAAGCATCCAGTCTAAAGTAAAACACCACACAGACATGTCAAGCACGACATAACATATCAGAGGAGATTAAAAAAATCACAAAATGATCTAACCAAGATCTAGAGTCCTGAGTAATCTATAAAGAGTGGGGTTTATGCTGTAAGCCTTTGTTAGGCTCCTTTAAGTTCAAGTTTAAGTTTAAAGTTTGAATTTTGTTTAATTTTCACCTTCCGGTGGTTTCAATTCAAATGGTTTAGTGATTTAATTTCCATTTTTATGTTTATTTTTATTTGGTTAAAGTTGTATAGGTTTTCAAGAATGAAAAACAGAGTGAATTTCATTTTTAGGTGAAACTCACTCTATTCCACATCCTAAATCCTAATGAAGTTTCCAAAAGTCTAACTAAGATCCTTAAATAACTTAATTAATCCTTTTGATGTTATTTATGTTTGGATTTGATTTATGTTATTTCATTTGTTTGAATTGCTTTATTTCATTTTGAATTAAGCTATATGGGTTTCATTTGATTTGGCTTATTTTAATTTAAAGAGTTTGATTTTAATCGATTTAACTTAATTATTAAATTATGGATTTATAAACTTAAGGTTTAAGTTTAGTAATATAAATTAGTACCTTAGGTTTGTCAATGGATTATGCTTAACCTAAAGCACTTAGGTTAATTATTTGATCTGATTTAATTAACCTAAGTTTTATATTCATTCTTAAATTCATTAGAGATGAATGATTTCATTAAATTTTATTAATTCAAATTTTAAGGTTTAGGTTAATTAATAGTTTTATTAACCTAAGGTTTTATTTTATTATCCTAAGATTGAATTTTAACACTTTGATTGACTTAGGATATTTAAATAAGTCCCTTAATAGTTTGATGTTTGATTAAGATTGGTTTGAATTACCATTTTATTTTTAATTAATTAATTTTCTTAACCCAATTTTGATTAACATTGACAAGGATTTAGAATTTCCCTGAGATCAATTAAACTTGAAATTTTTTTGACAAGTGTTACATGCCAATTTCATATCCCTAAAGTAACATGATTAGATATATTATTAGAGTAAGTTTTAATTATTTCATTAAAACCTAAATTCAGCCTAATTTATTAAGATTCATTAAAAGATTTTATTTTTCACTTATTCTTCACTAAAATACCTTTTTAATGAGGGTTTATTTATAATTTTTGGTTAACTGGTTAACTTACTATGATTTAATTAAGTTCAGGTTATTTAATTAAATTATTTAATTAATTTAATTACCTAATTAAGTTAATTAACAATTTATTAAGTTCATATGAGTTTAATTAAGTTTAATTAATGTTATAATGTTCATTAATTCTTATTATGTTGATTTAAGGTTTTTTAGATTACCATTTCTTAACTATGTCATTAAGGGTTAATTAATTTAATTAATTTAAAGGTTAAGCATATGAAATTTCAATTTCCCTTGAATTCAAAGAATTAAATCCCCATAAAATCACCTAAGGTGTGTTTTATGCTTAATTTGATTTCCCCAAAGTTTCAAATTAATTAGATTTTTAATTTGAGAGTAATTAGGGTTTAATATTTTTCAATTAAACCCAAATTAAGGAAAAAAATAACCAATAAAAATTGGAGATTTTAATTTCTATTGATTCCTCTTATCAAGATGAATCCATAGAGCTTTTATTTTGTAATTTTTTTATTTTTGATTTTATATATGATTTTTGAAGTTTTCATATTTTTTAAATTATTAAT
>CM038215.1:29907534-30014851 GCA_021442155.1 Cymbidium sinense
AAGAGAAGAATCAATACTTTAGTTCTATCAGTTAAACAACAAGTTAAGATTGATAAAACAAGGCATAGTAAGCTTGTTTACCATTCTATGGAACTTGTGCAAGCAAGGGAGATGACGCATGGTTTCGCCAACAGTGGGGATTTCGAGGCATACAGCGCAGGGTTCTTCATTGTTATCATTCTGCAGGTAAACTGTGGTTATAGTCTTGAGCCAAAAGCTCAATTCAAAGCTTAGAGAACAATGGGAAGGGGACCTGAATCAATGATAATGGCAAGCTATTTATCTCGGAAGAACTGGCATCAAGATTTGACTGCATCGCATAATCAGTACTGCAGAAGAAGGCTTAATGTTATTACCTGAAGTTAGCGGCTGTTCATACCAGATTGACTAAAATGATGATGAAGTGAAGCATGGTTTCCCAAGAGAAGGTTAATCTATTTTTGTTATGTAGGCAGTATTTTTAGTACAAAATATTGCACAGGAGCAGGACCACCATTATTGAAAAATGAAGAAGTCTCTTTTGTTTCTGATTTTTAAATATATTTTCGCAAGATGCATCCTGACAGTAAATGTTTGGTTTGCAGAAATAAAAGAATAACTAATGCTGATCAGTTTTTCACCAACGGAAGTATATGATCATATTGCCCCATTTATGCTTGAATGGTGGATTTATACAATATTGAATGACTACACATAAAATCCTTCTCAAACATATATTATTTTCTTTCAAAGGATATGACACAATGCCACTTACAAGCAGGCATGTGGGCAATTATAGATAAGGGCAGGGCACAATGGAACAAATCTTATGTATGGAGCTAGTAAACATTTAGTTTAAAGATATATTCTAGTTATATACAAAATTCAAATAAGATACTATAAGGGATATAGATATTCCTCTCAAAATTTACCAGTACTTATATGCACCTTGATTAACCATCATATAGGAATCTATATGATGTGACAATAGACGACATGCTATTACTAGTATATGCTTTCAGCACTATCTCACTAGGCAATGTATTTTCCATCAGCATTGATTCTCCTTTTTCAAGTCAAAACTTATTCATTTATATCTTTAAAGAGTAGTTGATCAAAATGATCAATAGAATTTTCAAATGTGTCTATTCTATTCTAGTTAAATACTTTTCTAAGTATCCCATTTAGCCCCAACTCACCAAATCTAAACTAAGTTAATCATATCATCAATTTTGACTTTTCTTTGAGGATCAATCTAACTACTTCATACTAGCTCAAAATACAAACATTGAGCCTAGAAAGTCCAAAATGCTTTCATGAAAAGCTTCTAGCCATCAATTTTTGTCCAAAGAAAGAATAAATTTGATGACATGACCAAATTGGTTCAAATTTTATTAGCTGAGAGACTAAATTAAACACCTAAAAACTTTTCTAACATGAAATACTTAAAATTTTCAATGATCATTTTGGTCATAATAACTTCCAAATACTTTTAACAAACCATTTTTCCTCAATATGCACCAAATCATTCACATGATGCTTGATTACATATTTTCAAGATCAACAAAAATCATATGTAGAACATCTCTTCTACTCTCTATACTTTCCCATTAATTGTCATACAACAACAACAACAACAAGCCTTAATCCCACTATTTGCCATTTAATCCTCCTCCATTTGTCCTATTATGTGTCAAATTCTCATTTAAATCAAGTCTACTAAGAACATTTTTTATACATCTTAACCAAGTCTTTTGGTCTACCTCTATTTTCTTAACATAAGGCAAATCTAATCTACTCTAATTGTCATCTGACGGAACGCTTTATGCCAAACCATCCGACTCTCCTAATCTTATCTACCAATATTACTCCAACTTTTCAACATACTATTTGCATTCTATCTCCAAGAGTAAAGCCACTCATCCACTGAGCATCCTCATCTCTATATAACACTTAACTTTATGCTTCTCTTTTATTAAACATTCTACACCATAAGTCATTTCTTTACCACCATCTTATAAAATTTTTCCTTAAGTTTATGGAACTTTTCTATCACATAATAGATGCATTCCTCCACTTCAACCATCCAACTTGAATACTAATAACATCTCCATCTATTTCACCATCATTTTGAACAATAGAACCTAAATATCAATCTTCACTCTTATTAATGACTTGATCACCTAAAGTCATAAACTACCACTAAAACTTTACAACTAAAATTACACTCCATATATTCTTAGATCTACTTAAACAAAACCTTTAGGCTCTAAAGTTGACCTCCATAATTCAAGTTTCATTGGACTCCTCTAGTATTATCAACAAGAGATCAAAGAGCATACTAAGGTACATCTTCTTGTAAATGCCTAAGAACATCCATAACTAAAGTAAAAGATAAGGGCTTAATGTTGATCCTTGATGTAATCCAACCAAATAGAAAATATTTTGTCAATCCTCCTTGTGTTTGGACAACATATATCCTTAATGACTTGAATATAACCAATATTAACTTTTCTGTCTAAAACTCTCCAAAGAACATCTCTCTTTTATCAAGCTTTCTAAATCAATAAATATCATATGTATCCTTCTTACTTTCTATGCTTCTCCATCAAACCTCTTAACAAATGTATAGCATCCATAGTAGATCTACAAATGAAACCAAACTCCAGAGAAATTTGATCACATCGTAACCTATGCTCAATTACTCTCTCCATAATTTTAATGTATACATTAACTTAATTCTCTATAATTTGCACACTCTTGTGCATCACCTTTATTCTTAAATATAGAACCAACAAACTCTTTCTCCACTCGATCTTTTAGTCTTTAAAATAACATTAAAAGATTTGTAAATTCCTTGATCTCCTAAACATTTCACTCTATTGGAATATTATCCGATCCATTTTTCCACATTTCATTTTCTTTAAAGCTTCACTAACTGATTTACTATCTAATGATAAAATAAAATTCTCTATTTGTTTGAGATAAAGTTTTAAAAAATCAATCGACTTCGGATCCTTCATAAAAGTTTATCAAAATACCTCATCCACCTATTTTCAATATCTTTTAAGAAAAAACACTTTATTATTTTCATCACACCCCCACTTGAACTATGTCTTACTTCTCCTATCCCTTTATTTTGGCTAACTTATACATACATCTTTCACCTTTTGATCTAATCTATCAGATAAATCACTAAAAGTTTTAAATTGTCACATATCTTTTAATCTCTACAGCTTTATATCTTTCCCAATTCTCAGCATCTAAACCAACTTTTAACGCTTCTTATTTCTATCTATTCGACACTACTCACCACCAACTATTCTTATTAAAAAAAACTTTTCCTTTGATTCTCCAAGTATTTAAGAACTAATTCACTGATATTTTTTCTCACATAACGCTTTTGCACAACATCCCAAATTCTAATTTCAGAATTTTAAAAATATTTGTGTTTTGCGTCCCATCTAATTGACAATAATTTAATTTTTTTTTCTTACAACCTTTCATCTTAAAATCTAAAACTAATATGATGTGATCTTAAAATTTCACAAATCTACATCTTTACAATCTAAACGATCTATTTTTCTTATCAAAATAATCAATCTGTGTTACTAGATCCATTTTATAAGTAATAATATATCTCTTTCTTAAATAAAGTAAGAACTACAAAAATCATGTAAAGAAAATCTAATATATACCTTCTTCATAAAATCCATAACTACCATGAATCTTTAAAATCTTAACTCTACCAACATAATTTAAATCTCTAAATAAATCTTTTTTCAAATTTTTGTATAATCTCCAATTATTCCAAAATTTTTAGCCTACTACCAAAACCTACTATAAGATACATAACAAATCTTAGTAGAATAATAATCTTTAAAGTATAATTCTATCTATCTATTAATACTTATAACACATCAAACTTTATCTAATCACACCTACACCATTTCTCAATTTTTACCTCAATCCAAAGTTTAAAACCTAAACTATCAATCTTCTTCCTTCACCAACCCATTTAGTTTCTTTTCAACATATAAAATTTATCTTTCTATGGAATTTATAAATTAATTAAATTTACCTGTAAGAGTAAAACCAAGATCCAACCTAATTTAGTTTCATGGACTAACTGCTTGATCTCATCATAAATCAATGCTTATTTTTAACACTACGCAATGGCAAGTTTTTTCATTTGAAGCTTTATGCCTTGCCGCTCTTAGAAAAGATCAATAATACAATGATTTAAAGGATTCATGTCATGATTAGACAAATTTTACGGTATGACACAAACAAAACCTCCACTTTTGCGGACTTGGGACACATAGTGTTAAACCAAGCTTATCCAATGCACATAAAAATTAAACCAAGCTTTCTAACATAACCCCTATTGAAAATCCCCTCCTAGAAGATATGCTGGAGATATAAAAATCACCAGCTCCAAGTTTGGAAAAATTACAAACATGAAAGCATTAGAAGTATGAAAAAATAAATAAATTGAGCAAACCTTTAAGCAGATATCAAGTAGTGATGTTAACCAATCTAGAACAACCATTAGTTTCCAAAAATTATGAGCGGTCTAAAATAATCAGGAAAAGATGATCTCCATATAGGCTGCAAATGTCAAAGAATAAGGGTATTGCTTTAGTAAATACTGATCTGCTTATAAAAGTTTATTTATGTCGATGAATTATATACCCTTCTGTTTAGCAATAAAAAATTGTGGATTAAAAACAAATAAAGTTCTATGCAATTTTGGTCAACGAATAAGGCATCATGAAAATGAATCGACTTCTCCTTCAGAACTTTTCCAGTAATGAAAACATTGCAATTCACACACGTACAATAATAACAACATGGATGCTTGAACATTAAATGACAACAAACTTCACCAATTAACAAGAATACAATAACCATAGAATGAAAATATGGCTCCAGAAGCATGTTGGTTTGGTGCATTTTGTTGCTATTAACAAGGGGCTGCAGACCAAACCAAGCCACCATGTTCAAGTTCAAGTTTATTTACCATTATCAAGCTCGAGCTTGATTCGAGCTTTAGGATGGTGCTCAAGCTTGAGCTTGTTAACCATTATCGATCATGATCTAACGCTCACGCTCGATTCACATCGGATTATCAAGCCTATTAACGAGCAGCTCATTTAATGAAATAAACGAGCTTTAACTAAATCTTAACCGTGCTTGTTTGCAAGTAGCTTGTTGAGAAATATACATGAATTGTATCCTAAAGCTTATTAAGCCTTAAAAATAAAAAAATCTAAACAATATTGTTCACAAACAAGCCTTAATCAAGCTCCTTAACGAGCTTTAAATAATATTGTTCATGAATATAAATGAACCGAATAACAAGCTATTCAAACTTGTTCATTTAACAATTGAATAATTATAAAAATGTTCAATCTCATTCGATTATTTAATCAAACGATCATGAACGAGCTCTAATCGAGTCGAGCCATGAGTGGCTTGTCAAACGCTAGGTTCATTTGCAGCCCAATTATTAACCATCAATCAAAAGTATAAATTTGAATGCAGAATATAGATTCACATAGAAAAAAGGTAAACACAGTGCTCTAATAATCCTATCTACACCATTTCAGTTCACCTCCCTTCTGGAATCATTTCCCTTTGGGAGACCACTCTCTTTATATACCCTTTCTAACATCTACAATTGTTTAACTAAAGATACATGTTTTCATTCAAATGATACTCCATCGAATTAGTATCAAAGCAAATTTTTTCTACATCAATATGTTCAACAACCTAATAAAGAAGACAACTACATTTTCTTCTAATTCAAGCTTAAAATAGTTTGCTCTTAATATAATGAAGAATCAAATTGTTTTTTTTTTACCTCTTCAAATATTCAATTATTAATCTTAGGTATTGTTTGATTAGTTGAATTTGAAAAGCAATGCAAAAAAAGAATATATTATAGAATAAAAGTGATGTATTTGAATACTTTAGGTTGTTTAATTGAAAGCTCACAATGCAGAATTTTAATTTTTTTAATTGGTTCAAAGTAATGCAAAGTAAAATAAGATTATTTGTGTGGTGATGATGACGGCCGACAAATGATAAGTGCGTGGTGAGTAATGGTGATCGTGACGAGTGATAGGGTAGTAATGGGTGGCATTACGACTAACAACCTATTTCACTTTACACCAAACAGTTTATTTTAAATTCACTCAAATTTAAGAAATTTTAAATACACCAAATTTAAACTAGAGAGTGTATTTCAAATATGCTCTCAAAGTACACCGCATTTTAACTGCAGTGTACTAGAATAGTAGGACAAAGGCTTCAATGGGTAACGCCGCCGCATTTTAGGGCACGATGGAGAAGGATTCATGTAGCCGACCACATAGTGGAATAAAAGCTCGTTGTTGTTGTTGTTGTACCAAATAGTGAAATTTTGAAAATGCGTGCATTTGATTTATAGTACACCACAAATACTTGCAATCAAAATCCCTTAGTCAATATATTTTTTTTATACATTCACAAGCAATTGGCAACAAAGAAACCATATATTGAATGATAATTTTTTAATTGGATATATTATAAACTGTCATAAACCAACCCGAGTGCTCCAAATATTGAGGAGAGAACGAACGATCAAATAGATAATTAAAAGATTCTCACATCACTAGAAATAGATAAGAGCCACAACATTATCATTTTAAATTTTTACAGGACTTGTCATAATGTCCTATAATGGATAGATTACTTTGATACTAATTAAAAAACCTAGCTCATGAAGAAAATCTTTAGCTATAAATGTTCTCTCTTCTTCCATCTATTTATGTTACAGGAGATTTTCCTGAAAAATGATCATCAATAAAAGAGTGAATTAAACAACTTAATGGTTAATTATATCTCTAACTTACAGTAATTCAAAAATTAAGAAATATTATTCATATCAATTCCTATCAGTGAATCAATATCATATCTTTCCATGAAATAGTAAGAATATACTTTCATAAATGAGTAGAATGAAGAGTAATCTTTTCTTTTCATTCGGATCTTAATTTTTCTTATGTTATAATATACATCCGAGGAGGGCGTCAAAATGTGCATATAAGGCACATCACCACATAACCTTTACCAAACCAACCAAAGAGAGAATGTAATCTTTACCAAACTTAACCCAAAAAGGGTAGACATCCCTATTTCCATTTATGTGCCCAAGTACATTACATTTCTAATCAGTACCACAGGAGGATGAACTCCATCCATCAATATGCATAAACAATCACTCTATAACATAATCATTTTCAAATTTGTTTAACATGCATTTGAATAGTACCACTTGCTTATCATTAAAAAAATCAATTAAGATTTAATTATAAAATAAGGATTTCATAAACTAGAAAGGAGAAAATCATTTTACAATAATAGTCTCGCATCAAATGAAACATTACTTAATACACATATAGAAGCATAAAAGCACTTGCAATATCAATTGAACATTCTTATACAGATCATGAACATCAATCAAGGCATTTTGATCTAATAGAAAAATAATTATAATTATAAAGTAAAAAAATATAATTACCCACCTTATTTGAAAGACTAGTTTGCCTATGATCGGTACTTCTCCTAGTGCAATACCTATGTTAATAAAAATTCTTTTAAATACCTAAGAAAATTGTCAAAATTCATATATTATCCCAAATTTAAATTATTCACTCCCAATTTATATTTTGAAACTTGCTCTTCATTAAATTCTTAGGCTCCATTTTTAAATACCTAAAATATTTTTTGTATAAAAAAGTTAATTTGATTCTTTCAAAATTCTCTTAAAATTATAGCTCTCTTAAATTTTAATTTGATTAAAAGATGAATATTTAATTAGTTCTAAAATATAATTTTAAGTATTAAACTTATAACATTTATTAAAATAATTTCTCCTTTTATATTTCAATTTAAATTTAATATATTAACTATTATTTATGTTAACTTAATTAATTGCATCATAATTGAAATAAAATTCAATTTAATTTATGATTCAACTTCTCTTTTCATCTTTTCTTCAAGATAATATTCTAATTATTCACCTAATTACTTATAAAAATATTTAATACTATTTCTCCTTTTTCCCTTTAATATATATTTAAATTATTCATTATTATTATTATTATTATTATTATTATTATATCCATTATTTTATTATTATTATTGGTGTTACTTTTATTATCATTATTTTATTACTAATATTACTATTTTATCATTATGTTATTATATCATTATTATTACTATTACTATATTATTATTATAATTATAACTAATATGTATATATATATATATATATATATATTATTTATTTATTTACTCTCTCCCTTAGAAGGTGAAAGATTAGATATATGATGCAAAAAATTTAGCTTTTAGTAATTTATACAATAGATTAGATACATTAGAAGGTGAAAGATGTATGCATAAGTTAGCCAACTAAAGAGATAAGAGAAGTAAAGACCTAATTTAAGTGAGGTGTATTAAGGATTGAAATAATAAAATATTTTTTGTAGAAAATAATATTGAAAATAGATGGATGAGGTATTTTGATAAACTTTTCAATGAAGGATCTGAAAGTACGATTGATTTTAGCAACCTTAATACCCTAAATAAAATAGAATTTTATTTTTATCATTCATTATTAAGTAAATCTAAAGTTAGAAGCTTTAAAAAAAATGAAATGTGAAAAAACAGTAGGACCTGATGATTTTATAATAGAAGTGTATAAATGTTTAGGAGATCAAGGAATTTCTTACAAATCTTTTTAATGTAATATTAAAGACTAAAAAGATGTCAGATGAGTGGAGAAAGAGTTTGTTGGTTCCTATAGTTAAGAACAAAGGTGATGCACAAGAGTGTGCAAATTATAAAGGAATTAAGTTAATGTGTCATACATAAAATTATAGGAGAGAGTAACTGAGCATAGGTTACGTACTATGTGATACAAAAGTTTCTCACAATCAGTTTGGTTTCATGTCAGGTTAATCTACTATGGATGCTATACATTTATTAAGAGGTTTGTTGGAGAAGTATAGAGAAAGTAAGGAGGATCTACATATGATATTTATTGATTTAGAGAAAGCCTATGATAAAGTTTCAAGAGATGTTCTTTGGAGAGTTCTAGAACAGAAAGGAGTTAATATTAGTTATATTCAAAGTCATTAGGATATATATACTAGAGTACTTGTGTCCAAACACAAGGAGGATTGATAAAATATTTTCCTATTTGGATTACTTCAAGGATCAGCTTTAAGCCTTTATCTTTTTGCTTTAGTTATGGATGTTCTTAAGCATTTGGGAAGATGTACCTTGGTGTATGCTTTTGTTGATGATATTCTTCTTGTTGATAATATTAGAGAGGACTCCAAGAGAAACTTGAATTATGGAGGTCAACATTAGAGTCTAAAGGTTTTTTAGTTTAAGTAGATCTAAAGCGAATATATAGTGTAATTTTAGTTGTAGAAGTTCTAGTGGTAGTGTTGTGACATTAGGTGAACAAGATATTAATAAGAGTGGCGATTGATATTTAGACTCTATTGTTCAAAAATGGTGAAATAGATAGAGATGTTATTAGTAGAATTCAAGTTGGATGGTTGAAGTGGAGGAATGCATCGGCTTTATTGTGTGATAAAAAATTTTCACTTAAACTTAAGAGAAAATTTTATAAGATGGTGATAAGACCTGCAATGACTTATGGTGCAAAATGTTGCCAATAAAAGAAAAGCATAAGACTGAGTTAAGTGTTATAGAGATGAGGATGCTCGATGAGTGACTTTACTCTTAGAGATAAAATGCGAAATGAGTATGTTCGAGAAAAAGTTGGAGTAGCTCCAGTGACAGATAAAATTAGAGAGAATCTCCTTAGATGGTTTGGCCACATAAAGCGTCGGTCGTCCGATGACCCGGTTAGGAGTGTATATGCATTAGATTTGTCTTATGTTAAGAAAGGTAGAGGTAGACCTAAAAAGACTTGGTTAAAATGTATAAAAATGACCTTAGTATACTTGAATTAAATGAGAATTTGACACATAATAGGACACAATGAAGGATTCATGTAGCCAACCCCACTTAGTGGGATAAAGGCTTGTTGTTATTGTTGTTGTTCTCTCCTCTAGTTCTTTTCCTTACCTAACGGTTGGGCTCAATCCCATAGCTATACATGTTCTCTCTTCTTCCATTTATTTATGTTACAGGAGATTTTCCTGAAAAATGATCATCAATAAAAGAGTGAATTAAACAACTTAATGGCTAATTATATCTCTAACTTACACTAATTCAAAAATTAAGAAATATTATGCATATCAATTCCACTCATTGAATCAATACCATATCTTTCCATGAAATAGTAAGAATATACTTTCATAAATGAGTAGAATGAAGAGTAATCTTTTCTTTTCATTCATCTTAATTTTTCTTATGTTATAATATGCGACACAAGAGCGAATCAAAAATGTGCATATAAAGGCACATCATCACATAACCTTTACCAAACCAACCGAAGAGAGAATCTAATCTTTACCAAACTTAACCTAAAAAGGGTAGACATCCCTATTTCCATTTATGTGCCCAAGTACATTACATTTCTAGTCAGTACCACAAGAGGATAAAATCCATCCATCAATATGCATAAACAATCACTCTATAACATAATCATTTTCAAATTTTTTTAACATGCATTTGAATAGTACCACTTGCTTATCATTAAAAAAATCAATTAAGATTTAATTATAAAATAAGGATTTCATAAACTAGAAAGGAGAAAATCATTTTGCAATAATAGTCTGGCATCAACTGAAACATTACTTAATCCACATATAGAAGCATAAAAATAAAATAACAATAATGCAAAAATACAAACCAGATTATCCTCCATGTTAAAGAAATCCTGGCATGACTTTGCTATATGTATTAGGAGTTACTGTTATACGTAATAGGGTAGAACAATCAAACATGTGGTATAGAATATACAAAAAGTATAAAAAAAACAGTACCGTCTCCAGATCCACTTCACCGTCGAAGTTACTCCTAATATCATCAAAGACTACCTGCAAATATAACAAATTTAAGAGAATAATACAAGAGTCAAAGTAAAATGGCAGAGAGATTTAAGCATCTCTTGAAGTACAGTACCGTACAGTACTAGAGATATTACAGTACAGTACAGCACTAGAGGTTTTACAGTGCAGTACATATATACATACATAAATACATGCAAGAGTACTATGTATGTATGTATATACATACGTATGTATTTATATATAGAGCTATGTATGTATTATAAGTGGTGAACCCATCTTAGAGCTAGTTCATCAAGAGAAGTATCCAACAGATTAATCAAAAGATGGAGTAGAGCCATCAATTAAGGCGATTAAAGATAAATCAACTCACCATGACCAAGGCATTGGCCAAAAGTGCTCGTAAACATCAAGGGCATGTCTATGGCCAAATTCAAAAAGAGGTAAATATTTATATAAATACTAACTTTCTTAAAATGAAATATACATGCTCATGTATAGAAAATTATTATATATACATATATATATATATATATATATATATATATATATATATATATATATATAGATAGATTGATATTTTAGTCAACTTACGTTAATTTAGAAAGTCAAACCTCTAATTTTGATTTATTTTAATAACATTTTTTTATTTATTTCATGGCCCATTGTTGATCTCCACATACGTGGCATAAGTCGAGTCAAGTCCACAATCCAAATTGACGACTTAAGCGATCCTGTTCAAAATGACCTGATCATCGAAAATGATCAAAACAACTTCGACTTAACGGCCTCGCGTAACATCGAAATTGATCAGAATATAGCATTGCAAAATCTAACGAATAATTGATTAAGCGCTCGAACTATCAATGTGTCGACGCGCATATCGAAGTTGAGAAGCTGCGACAATATCCAAACGACCTCCGTTCATGAAATTGATCGTCGTTTTCAAACGCCAAAATCTATCATCAAATGAGACTATTCGCCAATTGGACAAGTCAGAAATGTCGAGTGATTTGATGCAAATCGAGACCGAACGCATGACGCCGAAAATCAACTCAAATATCCTCCGATCGACGAACGACTCGCCATCGCGTTCAAAACATCAAAATTGGGATATAAATATTGATGATGAGAACCGATCAGCCGACGCCAATCGCACCCATATCGGCGGTGGCGCCGACGGGATCAAATGACTTTCGTCGTGAAATTGATCACACCATTGACCAAACGCCAAATATATCAAATAGCATTCACACTCAATCGACCTGAGAAAATCGAAGCGAAAAGTGGCGATACGCATTTCGAGTTGAAATTGACTCAATTTGGCGCCGACTCGAACCAAACGGACAACGCCATCAGATTCGTAAAAATGGAATTACCTATATATATATATATATATATATATATATATATATATATATATATATATATTGACTATGTGTATTTATCGGCACAAAATCTAAATTAAAATAATTTAAATTAATTTAAAAATTCCCAAATTACCCCATGCTCAACAGTTCCCCCCTATTTTCAGTTCTATGAAAAAGGAAATTAACAAAAAAAAATTTAAAAGATAACCACTTCCTCCCATTTTGAGCAAAAAACTTTCCACTCTCCCTCATTTTATTTGGTTGTCGTGATTCTCACCTTTTCCTACCTTCACAAGAATCGGAAGAACATCGTCAGGCGAATTCTTTAATTTTCACACATTCCTCACATTTTTCCTACCTTTCAGAATCTAAAGAATCGTCCAAGAGGCGAATTCTTCTTTGATTTTGACGTCGCATTCTTCTTATCCCTCCTTATTTCACAAAATCGAGAAGAACATCGAGGCCAATTCTTCGATTCTCGCCGTCGCACTTACTCAGATCCAATCGCAACCCAACCTCGCCTTTCGAGAAGCCGGAAATAAGTCGAATGGAGGTGAATGTGAATATACACAGCTTTGCAAGTTTGAAGGCCTATGCTCAGGGCACGACGGATGAAAAATAGCGTGGTGTCGAGATTCGCCGAGGGAAAACAAGAAAATGGGGAATAATTATATATGCAGTATGTATTCTTCGGTCCAAGATCTTGTTGTGCGAGGAGCGATGAGGTGAAAACTGCTGGTGTCGAAGACACCACCGCTATGTCAAGAGAAGAAATGGCAAAGCACCGATGACCAGGTGACGTCGGGAGGCTACCAAAATTTTGTCAAAACTTTTGACTTAGAAAAAATGGGAGGATAAAATCTTAGAGCCAAGAGAAAACCCGCATTAATTTTATATCAATAGTGGGTTAAAGCAAATTTTGGAAAAATAAAATATTTATTTAAAATGCCATTAAAATATGGGAGAGGATAATATTAAACTCATAAACTTTGAGAGGCTAATATTAACAAACTCTAATCAAACTTATGGCTTAAATTAAAGTGGTAAGTGAGTCTATTTTCAGAAATTCTCAAAATTAAACAAGTTTTAATTGAAATTTGGGAAAACTAATGTTGAACTCCCAAAATGGGTTTAATAATTATATCATATATGAACTACTTACTAATAAACATCGTAAGGTTTAAGAAACACCTAAATCGACATAACTTATCAAAATTAAAAATTGCACCTAATCAAATTAGAATTACAAAAAAAACTCAATAAACCAAATGCAAACAGTGTTAAACTACAATCTAAATCAAACGTCTTCTCTTATCAATGGATCAACCCTTTGTATAAGATACGATACTAAATCAAAATCTACAAAAAATAAAAATAAAAAAAAAATTTATAAGACTCCTTTGATCAAAAATTAAGGAATTTCATTCTAATTATGATTTTCAAAATCAATGATTTCATTAATTAGATGAAATTAAAGTTTTACAAACACCTGTTTGACATGTAGATTTCAAGAAATTTTGATCGATTCAAGCAGTTGGAATTAAATGAAAATCAAATCAATCTCTCATAATTCAAACATAAAATTACTATACACTGCATGACACTACGTTGAATGCTTAAATTCAAGTTCGAGGATGCGCGGGGCTTTAGCTTAGTATGCGGTTAACAAACTAAAACTTATAATAAGAGTTTCAAATCAGTGAAATATGTGAGAAACTAATTTTGTCGGGTGACAGTAGATCTAATATTCTATTAGCAGCTAAACAGAGTTGACGTGATCTAAAGCTCTTAAACATATGCCAACTAATCAATTTTCTAAATCAAATTAAGTAGCAATCTAAAAACTACTTAAATGAAATTCTGTCATTAAAAACTTAAAGCAAAACTCAATATATCCACCTTCCGCAATAGTTTATCGGGGGTGATAAATTAAGAAAACTCTATCAAAAGCCAATGTAATCAAGTGCTTATATTCACCCTCAATCAATCTGCCGAAGCGACGGGTTGTCCTTCGAGGCGGCCAAATGCCCACAGATGAAGTTAATTATGACCAAAGTCCTCGACGGTGGTTAGTCGGCTCCATTATATCACGATCACACCATACCAGATGCTTCCCAATGGCTCGCTCTTTGAGTTGGAATCATATGGTATACTTGATGGGCAAACAACCTCTGGCTGGCTTCGTGTAAATCTTGGGCGAACCTTCGACAGTGACGGTGGACTGCGATTGTTCGGATGATGGAACCATGGATCAGACGGGCATGCCATCATTCCCCAACCATCCGATTTAAATTAAAATGAAGAATTTCATCTAAATACTCATATATTACTTATATCGCTAATGACATAATTTAATCAAAAGTTCTCTCACTAGGGATAATTAATTATGTGCTTGCTATAGAAACTGAACATCTAAAGTTCTCAAAAGAGGAAATCTAAGGTTCTTATTTCTTATCTACCTTTCAAAATTACACACTTTAAAACACTCTTTTCGAAGAGATTAATTTGGAGCCCAATACCAGGGGACGGATTCTCTTTCATCGCTACATATATGCTATAAGTAAATAAAATTTGTGCAAATTCAAAATAACAAAATGGTGATTTAAATGTGTAATAAATTCATATGAGGCTCATGTAATGAATGAATCATTCCATAGAGTATCTTTATTACATTAATTGTTCTGTGGTACCTGCATCTTAAAAGTATGGAGTGAGATAATAATTGTTAATTACTAATCCTCATCTTTCACTTTTGCATAATGGATCTACAAAGCACTGCTTTTACCGTTCAGCTAAATCGTGGTGCGAACATTTGCCTAGCTAATGCCGTCATCAACACTGGAGATGTCGGGGCTACCATCCAATTTGGTAGCTTAAATTTCCAATTATGTACAACTCAAGTACCCACTCGGTACATTTGTCCAGGCCTTTGGAAGGCCTCAAGTTCAAGCTCCCTAGCCAAAGCGCCAACCGTCAAATTCCACCGCCTGGAGTTCTCTCGAGAACTTCGCTTTCAAGAGGTTAGGTCAATCAAGCTCCATTGAAAAGAATCATCGGGACAACCGTGTCTCTAATTCCGGTACGCCATCGCTACTAAACCGGTACACGGAAAGCATGATCATGAAGCTTCCTCATCGTGAAGCAAATTAACTAAGACGAGAGGAGGAGAAGCGTTGAGTGGGCTCAGTCCCATTTGAGCGACTTAGTGAGCGAGCATCCCGAGTATTCCTACCCACAACAACTTTGACAATCTAAAGTGAGTAAAGAGGAATAGCTCTACTGGCAAAATAAAACAGTCCTTCTGGAAGAACCAACCACATCAAGCTCCGCTACCATAGAGGAGACAGCCTGAAACACTGTCTACCAGAATACATAAAGTTCTTAAAGTAGCTAAGGACATAGGCATAATGAAAAGAAGATTTCAGAGGCCTGTGGTGATGGAAAATACTAAAGCTCCACCAAGAAAGTTGCCATCTCTCCTGATAATTGGCCAACGAACCCATTACACTTCACATGGTGAACATTGGAGCGTGACACTTGGACCTCGCATCCAAGAATCCGCTGTTGAAAGGTCCCGATGAAAGGATAAGCAAATATAGAGGCCAAGGCTCCATAATGAAATCTTGAGTAATAAAAGAGGTGTGACATCTGACACATATACTCAGAAATCTGCCTCAAAATCAACTCATCAGAAGTGGATACCTAGAAGAAAGGATATCACTACTGAAAGATATGATGGTCGACACCTTGGAGAATCCTCTAGGGGATCCCATCATCGATCGGTTTCACCCCTACAAGAGAAGGTTGATGTTGATCGTGGTCCTTTAGTAGAGGAGGTAATTGTTCTGCACACTGAACCAAAGGTCCACTGGAAATGTCGATCAGAAATTCATGTGTAGGAAGAAAATAATGAAGAAGATTCTATGGAAATAGAAGTCATCTATATGGTTAGAGATATAGATGAACTCTCCACTCAGCACCATCAGCAGCAATGCGAATCCAGGGAATTTGAACCTGAATTTGATGCTTATGAAGATGAGTTTTCAGAGAAGCAAACAGAGGATGGATTTTGAGCCGAAGAAGAAGAAGAAGAAGATCAAAATGAGAAAGAAATCATGGGTATCGAAGCTGTCTATATGGTTGAATCAGAAAATGATCAGCCTGGTACACACTTTTATAATCGCTGTCATATAAACAACAACCGCTCTACAAATGCACAAGGAGAAAGACAAGTTCTCCACGAAAATGAGCAAGGAGGTAACAAAGAACAAGAAATAAGAAGAGGAAGAACCTATACTTGATTGATGCCATAGCTAGAGAACAAAGAGAAATGCGTCACAAATGAAGGTCAAAGGCAAGGAGATTGCCTTGGTACCAAAATGAATGATATGATGGTTAAATGAACATCACGATGGAGATGCGTAAGAATATCACATCAAGTGCAACACTATTTTGTCTCGCTAACCAACAAATTTAACAATACAACTTCTACACTACCGCCCATGGTACCTCAAGCTCCTACAAGATATGCTATGCTAAACAAGGGATGAAGTTAACCAAACACCTCTCCACCAAATTCAAAATGCCAACACACTTGAAGCAGAACAATAGAAACAATAATCAATGAAAAGATAAAGGCATAGCCTCAAAGCAAAGAAAAAAATCGGTGGTAAGCCTTACTAGAATATGATCAAGTATACCAAAGGTTACTCAAGGTCGAAATTCAATACTTTCAATGGGCTTGGTAATCCAAAGCAACATCCGCCCAATTTAAGGCTACTTGTGGTAACACAGAGGAACGATGACCGCTTTTTTCATCAATTCAAGATTTTGACCTCACCGCCAATGGTATGCAGAATTGCCAAATGATTCAGTTAAAATATTTGCTAAATTGGAGATCATATTTGTGAAAAGGTTCTCCAGTGCAATCGAGAAAATCACAATCGCTGACCTTGCTTTGCTGAAAAGAAGGAAAGATGAGTCAGTGACAAAATTCATAAGTCGCACAATCTAAGTATGAAGTGCAAAATTGAAGAAGAACATGTGATCCAATTGCTAATGGACAATATGGATGATAAAATGACATCATTCTATGCATGGCCGATTGCAACATTTCGGGACTTGCTCGATAGAGTGGTTAAATTTTGAAAAGTTGAATCGCCTAAGTCCAAGTCTATGCAAATAAAGCAAAGAGAAACAAACCTTCGTGACTCAAGAAGAAATGAAAGTCATGCTATTTATAGTTCAAATGGCAAAAGCGGTGATATACAATGGATAAAGGAAAGCAAATGTGTACAATGATGATAAAAAAAGCATTATTCTAATTCACGCCCAAAATTGGTATTAGGAGGTAATGACAAACCTCGACTTTTCCAAGTGGTGGGAGCATCCCATAACAAGCAACAAGAGATGATGAGCAATGCGCCATCTCTAAGGAAAAGATTAATAAAGAATATTCCTTGAAGAGGGCTAAATTATTTCGCAAAAAAAAGCCGATTTACGCTACCAAAAAATCAAAAGGCTCAAGAAGTCGAGTTAGTAATCAATTATCTACTATCATCGATGATCACCACCCTATCAAGATTGTTATGTCTTCAAAGATTGGCTAGAAAGGAAATATCGGCGAGGTAAATTTACACTATCTGACAGTGTTCTAGTTAACCCTAAAAGAGAGTCTACAAAGATGATTACGTCCTCTTCCGTATCATCCAACAAAGATAAACAGAAGGAGAAATAGTTGATCAAGAATGGCAAACAAGAGTTCAAAAGAGTGTGAAGATGCTAAAATAACTAAAAGACATCCCTAGTGTCAAGTGGAAATCACCACTTGAACCTATGTGGACTTAAGAGATATGCCTAAACCAAGTATTTGGGCTTCTCGCATTCGATAAGGCTACTTCACACAACATGAGAAGCAATCTACCAAATGCCCTAATAAATCAAAGAAGTTGGCTAAGAAAAAAGAAGATCAAGAAGAGAACTCCAACTCAAAAGATCATTACCAAGGAGTATCACCACCGCAAGAAATCCATTTAGAAACTTCATGCCTAAACTTCGTATTGTCGAATCACATGAAGAAGATAATGGTGAGTCTTGTCTGGTAGAGACATACAGAATCATTTGTGTGATGTCAGATATTCTTCAACATCAATTACTCCAAGATGACAATGATAGTCAGACAAACTCGACCAACTCGTCAAAATATTTATCAAGAAAGCAAAAAGAGCCTAAGGAGCTAGTGTCTGAATTTTGTTTAATGACTCAACAAGACAATAATAGTCGAGATGAAGATTTATATTTTCCGATGGAGAAGAGTCGACTCATCGATATCATCACGCATGAAACGTATGACATTGAAAATGAGTCTAACCCTTTTGGCCAATCTTCCGTAATAAGAAAAGAACTTTGAAGCATCATCTTCAAGAAAGTGAGACAAAGTTATTCAAGTTCAGTTGAGAAGTGGTAAAGTCTTACCACCTTCATCAAAGAAGGAAAATGCAAATAAAGATAAAGGCAAGCAAATTGAAGTCAACGAGGATATTATTCCTAGAAATTTTAGAGCGAAGCCTAAATCAAGCGAGAAGATAGATTATAATATTTTATCACATTTGAGAAAGATCCCTGCACAACTGAGTGTATACGAGGCTCTCTTAATGTCAAAAGACCTCCGAGAAACTTTGATACAAGCTCTCAAAGATCCGGAGAGTTATGAAGCTTACTTTGCCAGAAAAATGCATGACCGAAGCATTGCAAACTCAAGATTTCCCAGTAATCACATTTTCTGAAGAAGATCTTATGTTGGGAATAGTGGACCACAATCATCCTCTTATGTTACTAGAGAGTGATGGCATCTCGATCAAATATTGATTGATCTAGTTCTTCTATCAATCTCATGAGTCTAAAGGTATTAAGAGGATTATCACTGATATCCAACATCTTGGGAGAGACAAGTTGATGGTTCATGTTTTAATGAAAAGGCGTAAAACTCGGGTTCTTTTATTCTCCGCCAAATTCAAGGATTTATATACGTAAGCCAAGTTTCATGTAATCGATGTCGATACATCATTTAGAGCTCTTATCCGTATGCATGAGTATGGCATGGTACCATCATTTATGCATCAATGTATGAAGTAACTGAAAGATGGAGAAGAATTCAGAATTCCTAGTAACCTACAATCATTCTTCGTCAATGAAGCAAAAATCTATGAAGATGCAAAGTACTTCATTCTCAAAGAGCCTAAGCCAACAAAGCCTCTTGAAGTGGTAGCATCCACTTCAGAACTAAAGAGTAATTTCAAAATGAAAGAGCGTAAGCAAGGTGGAAGAAAGAAGGCAATGCCAACTCTCCTAAAGCACTTGATTCTACACCTAAGTCAGGAAAATCAGTTCCTCATTTGGGAAGTAACACGGAAGAAGAAGAAGATATGCCCGTCAAACTTAAGGGAACTTATGCTTTCAAGAAAGACAGAGTATGAAATAAGTGATTTTGATTCAGACTATGATTTTGAATCTATTTATGGAAATAGAGTTCAGATGGTTGCATCAAGGAGGATAGCTCACTTGGCAGAGTCAGATGACTCACTCAAAATTATACCCATCCCTCAGCTGTGCTTCAAAGAAATCACTCCATTGGAGATTCATAATATTGAAGAATTGATAACATTCTATGTGCCGCTGAGTGAGAGGTGGAATAGAACTCTATTTTATAAATCTGAATAGTCTCAGCTTCAAAATTTTGAGTAGCCTACTCAACATAAAAGTTCTGATGAGATGGTACCAACAAGAATATCAATATACTATCCTTAAAGGTTATGAAGAATGATGCATAAGCTTGGAGTTCATATGAGAACTACTAAACACAGGACTCAAATCTTTAACAAGATGTGGAGCTAAAGAAGTCCTCAAGCATCACTGAGAAGTGATAAGTTTATCACTAAAGGGGTTCATCCGCAAATCTCATAAGGATAGAGCTTGTTATAATATAATAGAAGCTGAGATAGAAACTCTTAATGATGAAGAAGATGAATTCCATGAAATTCTTCCCAAAAATGATGAAGAAGTGAAAGCCAAGCCCGCACCTGTAAAGCTTGAAGATGGTGGATAAATAGCTACTATAGATGAACTTAAAGAACAACCTAAGAGCTGAAGATGATCCCCGTCCAACTTTTGTTAGTCTTCTTCTGATGAAAAGTTGAAGAGCTAAAATGTTACTTTGTGAATTCGAGATTACTTTGCTGACATATTCTCAAATGCAAGCTTATCCTAACGTAGCTCACAAACTAGCTATCAAACCAGATGCAACGTAAGCAAGCTCCTAGGAATGAGATTGGAGATTGGAAAATAGCTTATTGCATAAACTAAAAAGCTAATCGAAGCAGATTTCATCTGGGAGAAGTATGCAGATTGGATAGCTAACATTGTCCCAGTTAGAAAGAAGAACGGTCAAATCTGTCTCTGCATTAACTTCCGGGATCTAAATAAAGCATGCCCAAAAGATGACTTTTCGCTTCCAATATCAAAACTACTAGTGGACAACACTTCCAACTATGACATGTTCTCGTTTATGGATCATCGTGGATAATGAAATCAAAATGGCACCTGAAGATGAAAAACATACGTCATTCAGAACTCCTATTGGCATCTATTGCTACACGGTCATGCCCTTTGGCCTAAAAAATGCTAGAGCTACATACCAAAGAGCCATGACACGTATTTTTGATGAGTTGATTCATCAAAAAGTGGAATGTTATGTCGAATGACCGTGGTGAAGAGCTAAATCAGTGAAAATCATTTCAAGACTTGAGAATTGTATTGAGAGAATCAAAATATGATCTCAAGATGAATCCTCTAAAATGTGCATTCGGTATCGAAAATTTTGGGGTACATCAGTGCCACGAGGTATTGAAATTGATCTCACAAAAATCAAGGCAATCATGGAGATGGCTCCAATCAAGATATTGATGCCCCATTCGTGACAAGGAGTGTCGAAGCCTTCAATAGCATTAAAAGCTACTTGTTAAATCCACCAATCCTTATAGCGCCTACTCCTGGGAAGCCTCTCATTATATACACATCTGCATTAGAAGAGTCCCTTGGAGCATTATTGGCACAACACAATGAAGAAGGAAAAGAGAATGCTCTTTATTATATCAATCGAAAGCTGATTGGAGCAGAAATGAGATACTCTCCGATAGAGAAGCACTGTTTAGCATTGATCTTTGTAGTTCAAAAGCTTCATCATTATATGTTATCTCACAAGATTACACTCATCTCAATGATCGATCCGTTAAAGTACTTGATGAACAATAGATGCGTCTTGAAAGATGCGATTGCTTTTGCAATTTGATATCACATACGTCAGAAGAAGTAAAGGACAAGTCTTAACAAATTTTCTAGCACATCCTATCCGGACTCTTCTCTTAATGATGATTACGATGAGCAAATTATGCTCATTCATGAAAGAAAAAAATCACAAATTTGGGAAATGTACTTCGATGGAGCCTCATCGATCAAACAAGTTCAATCTCTAAACTTTCCAAGAGCAAGAACAGGAATCGACATCATCTTTATAACACCAGAAGAAGGTATAATGAGACGATCATATGGATTGACCGAGCCAAGAACTAATAATGAAGTCAATATGTAGTGGCAAGTCGGAAGAAGTTATTTTCATAGCATTCAACTTGTTTTAGCAATTCTCGCCTTATTATAAATCAAGTACACATCTATAATCAACAAGCGAGTTAGCTTTCACAAGGAGTTCTCGAGCTTATGAAGATAATAAATATCACACTAACTCGAATCTCTCGATCCGAACAAGAAAAGCCGATTGCTTGGCAAAATTAGCTAAATGATAAGTATGAATGGTGATTATGTCATGATTGACATATTTACTCGACAGTCTAGAGCCAATAAAGTATCAATCCCGCAGTAGAGGGGTTATCAACCGACCCGCCAGATGCGACTTGCTCCTCATACTCCCCAAAATCAACAAGAAGTTGTACAAGAAGAACTAAGAATGACATTCGTAAAAGTAAGCCTTTGTTGTAGATGAGTCACGTGATTGGAGGCAAACCTTCATCGACTGTTTTAAAGAAGGCAAATTGTCAAATAATAAAACACTAGCAGCTCAAATCGAAAAGAGAATGCTACGCTATGCTTTCGTCAACAACACTTTATATCGTAGATCCTTTGAACAAATGTGACTACGATGCCTAGGTGTAGATGAAGCTAACAAAGTGATAGTTGAAGTTCATGAAGAACTTTGTGGTGCACATCAATCAGGTCCCACGATGACAGTAAAGATCAAAAGGATGGGTTATTATTGGCCATCTATGGAGAGAGATTGCATTAATCACGTTAAGAAGTGTCATGAGTATCAAGTACATAGGGATCTCATTCATCAACCTCCAAATCCATTACACCCAACAATAGATCCCGGTCATTCAATGTTGGGGTACATATGTAATTGGACCAATCGATCCACCATCACCGGACATCGCTTCATCTAAGAAGATCGATTATTTCTCTAAGTGACCGAGGCTACCCATTTAAAGAAGTTACCGACCAAGTGATTAACTTCTACGCATAATGTCTATAGATTTGGAGTGCCACGCCAAATAATTGATAATGGCACCTTCAAAAGTGAAAATTTATAGATTCGATTGACACAAAATTGATTGATATTCTTCAATATACAATCCAAGAATAAATGGCTTGGCAGAGGCCTTCAACAAGACATTAGTCAAGCTGCTCAAGAAGATTCTCACCAAAAATAAGAGAAAACGACATACCAAGCTAGTTGAAGCTCTATGGGCATATCGAACCACCTACAAGATGCCGACTAAAGCCACTCCCTATTCATTGGTATTTGGAACTGAAGCAGTTCTTCCACTTGAAGTTGAGTTGCCTTCACAGTAATTATCCACAATCTAACCAAGATCAAAATGCTCACCGAGAATGGAGGAACTCGACGCGCTTGAAAAAGTTAGATTATAAAGCTCATCAAAATCAAAGTTTATCGAGTAAAGATGTCCAAGGCTTTTGACCATACATACCAACATTCCAAAAAAGAAGAATTGGTTCTGGTGCTGAGATGACCAATTATCCCCAATCAAAAATTCGATGGTAAATTTGAGCCTAACTGGGAAGACTCTTTTGTCATTGAGAAAGTGTACCAAGGAGGGCATACCAACTCATCAACCTAAATGGAACCAATGCGCCAATTAATGTCGATAAATGAAAAAAGTATTATACATGATAAATACATTCGGTACAATAGAAATCCCTGCAAGAGGGGCATTTTTTTAGTATATCTATTTAGGTTGACATCACAGAGATCCCTAAATAAACATACCCAGATGAAAACTTTTCAGAAAATTCTGCTATTACTGGGGCATTTTTAGATTTTTATATAGATGAAATAAATATTGTATGTTAAAATCTCCTTTAGAGTACATCAATTCAAATATGATGTATTTATTTTTTCATCTTGAAGATTCTCCTAAATGTACTTTAGAATTCTCCGCAAAGAGGGGTATTTTTTAGTTTATATCAAATTTATTTAAGTTGACATCGTACATAAGCCGAGATCCTCAAATATATTCTTATTCAAGTTGATATCGAAGCTTTACCAAATCTGGATATATCCATAATTATAAGTTGCATGTTCTTAAACAAAAAAGAATATATATTTCTATGCATGAAAGACAACCCTAAATGTCAAGAAATTTATCTCATATTTGCTAAATTTGGAGATCAAGTCAAGAACTCGATTGAAGCTTCAATCAACGAGTTGGAGAAACATCAACCTCTACATCCCAAGTCTAGACACGGATGGTTCTAAAGGTCGGACTCAACAAGCACAAATGGTTGAGTTGCCGACGCCTCTCTCACTCAACAAGCCAGAAAAGGCCAGTGAAAGAGCCCCGCTTGTCACCACGATAAAAAACCACCAACCCACTACAGCTTAAGTCAAAGACTCAAGTAAGTTCTAAAGGTCGAACTCGACAAGCCCAAATATGGCTGAGTTGCTGACGCTCTCCTCACTCAACAAGCTGTAAGAAAAGGCCGCAGTGAAAGAGTCTCCCGCTCGTCAGTCCAATGATGATAGTTGTTCAATCTCAAACTAAATCCAGCTTAGTGATTACAAGCAATCAGGATCCAAAAGATCTTTCTATTTGATCGATAGATCAAGACAATCTGAGAAAATGCTCAATTCAGGGTTGTCTCAAATCAATCTTCATATTACCTGCAAGGTGATATTTCAATATATTCTCAAATGATCTGATCAAGCTCAAAGCACTGATCAAAGTCTATCTCCTCATCAAGTCCTCAAAGCGTAAAAGCAAGATCGAGGAAGCAATTTCATAGTTCATACAAAGTCGATGGTTTAACTAAAAGAATTTTATGGTTATTCAGTCTATTAAAACACACGTTGCTAGACTAATAACTCAACATTGAATATATAAGCCGAAGGCTCCATCATGTACCTTCAACGAATTATCAAAGTAAAAAAGCAGTGGTTCATGGAGTGCATACACTTCCAAGTCAAGAAAGACAAATCGTCATTCATCAAGTCCGAAAGCTCAAAGCTGGACAAGGAATTTCAAACCAAGCATGGATAAACCGATTCCGAATCATTCATCAAAACAAGTAACAATTTCTCCATCAACCAAGCATGAAGCTAAGGTTGGGAGGCTCAAATCGCAAGACATAAAATAAATATCTTCAAAGCCATCAAGCAAGATGGTGTAAGAGTCTTATCAATCCGTCCGACTACAAATCGCCGCCATTTAATATGTCCCGAATAAAGCAAAGATACTAATGATAAATCCTCCATAAGCTATTGCAATCGGCTAAAATGATCTAAGCTCGAAGCCCCAAATGATCAATCAACAACGCGTGACTTCGCCATGCGAATCACATTTGTTGGGGGGGCATTTGTTGACCTCCACATATGTGCCATAAGTCGAGTCAAGCCACAAGCCAAATTCGACGGACTTCGGAAGTGATAGTGCGCAAATCGGAGTTCAACATACATCATCGAAAAATGATCAAACGACTCCGACAACGACTCGCCATTCGTTAACGTCAAATTGACGAACACCGATAAGATTCCTATCAATGTGTCGACGCCGCATATCAAGTCGAAGTCGCAAAAGATATCCAAATGATCTTCGCTCATAAATTGAATGACATTAGAGTCATCAAATATCATCCGTGCTCAAATGACGAGGCGGCAATGTGGTGATTTGAAGTAACAACATGCAAATCGAGGCTGAAACATACTGGACGTCGACGAAATCAACTCAAATGATCTCTGATCGATGAACGGACTTTGCCACGCGTGAACAAAATTGGGATATAAATATTGCATTTGATAAGCAACATCAAGCGCCGAGTCGCCAACGCGTCGCATATATAGGTCGGCGCACGAGATCAAACAACTCGTGAAATTGATCACACCATTGGCTTCAAAGCCAAATATATTAAGATTGTCATCAATTCATCGAGTTTCAAAATTGAAGCGGCCGAGACGCCGCATTGAGAAAATTGACACACCGACTCAACAAACGGCACTAATCATAAACAAACGCGCCATTACATCGTAATTAATTACCTAAATCGATATATATATTACATGTATTTACCGCAGAATCTAAATTAAAATAATTTAAATTAATTTAAAAATTCTCAAATTACCCTTACGTTCAACCGTTCCTTCCTATTTTCAGTAATAAAACAAGAAAATTTTAAAAACAATTTAGAAGATAACCACTCCCTCTGATTTTGAGTAGAAAACTTCTCACTCTTTTCTCATTTTTCAACCCATGTTTCTCTCTCCTGATTTCCCTTCTATGCACACAAGGTAATTCTCCTCCCTTTTTCGGAATTTTTTTTCTCGGTTTCCAAATTTTCTTCCGTTCTGCATAAAACCACGCTTCGGTAGAATTTCGCCATTACGCGCCGTCCCGCCGTGCGCCGCTGCACCCGCGGCAACCCCTCCGTCGCTCGGCAAAACCGCGCGACCCGAACCCGCGGCCATCCCGCGCGTTCAGTGCAACCCGTTCTGCCCCACCAACCCGCCGTCCGCTGCGCATCCCGCGACGCACCGCCAAGCCCGCCGCTGCCCGCCCCGCGTCCCGGCTGCCCGCAGCCCGTGCGACCCGCAGCTACCCGCGCATCGGCCCTCTCCGGCCTTGCCGCCGTGTTGCGCAACCGCGACCCAGGTCCGACCCATCCCGTCGTGCCGCTTTCGACCCGTGATCTGCGCTTCCGCCGCTGCTCCGACCCGCACTACAGAGCCCGTGACCCGCTTCCGCCGCTGCTCCGTCCCACACTGCAGAGCCCGTGACCCGCTGCGGCCGCCGCCGCGACCCGCGCGCCGCCTGTTCAGCCCACGCCTCCAGCCCGTTCGGCCCGCCTGCAGCCCATTCTGAGCCGCGCTGGCGGCCCAGCCCAGCCTACCAGCTTGTATCCAGCCCTCCTATAGCCCAAATCCGCTGTTTCGGCCCGTTCTGCGCAACCCAGCCCACAATACCCACTTCATGCACCTAATCGAACATCGAAGAATTTTTCTTTCGGTCACACATTCCTCACCTTTTTCCTACCTTCGCTGTACCGCAATCGGGAGAAGAACATCGTCAAGAGGTGAATTCTTCTTTCGATTTTCAACGTCACATTCCTCACCTATTTCCTACTTCGCCAAGAATCGGGAAGAACATCGCCAAGAGGAATTCTTCTTCGCTGTCAGATTCTCACCTTTTTTCCCATGCATCACGAACGCCGCAAAATTTTTTTAATTTCCGATTTATAAAAAAAAATAATTATATATAGATCAGTGTATTCTTTCTTTAAGACCTCGCTCGCTCAAGAGGGCTGAATAAGATAAACTCGATTGGTGTCGAAGACACCACTGCTACGCCAAGAGAGGATACCACAGCCAAAACACTCTACAAATGACGTCAGGTCACAAAATTTTGTCTAAATTCTAGACTTAGAAAAAGAGGGGGGAATGAATATATATTGCATTTATCTTTTTTCAGGTTTGAAGGCCTCATTGTGCTCAAGAGGCGAAGATGAAAAACCACAGATCGAAGACACCACTCGCTACGCTCAAAAGGCGTACCGAGTGGGCCAAAGCACCCCCTACACAGTCCTCTACACGGGGATGACGCCGGGAGGCTGCCAAAATTTTGTAAAAACTTTTGACTTAGAAAAAAATGGGAGGATAAAATGAGAACTTAGAGCAAGTGGAAAACTTATACCAATTTTATAGATCAAATGAAAAAAAAAAAGAAAAGAGGGGAGGCCTTTAAAGCAAATTTTAGGAAAAATAAAATATTTATTTAAAATGCCAGTAAAATTTGGGGGACGATAATATTAATCTCATAAACTTTTGGGAGGCTAATATTAAACTCACAAACTCTAATTGCAAACTTATATGGCTTAAATTAAAACGATAAAGTGAGTCCTCTTTTCTTGCAAATTCTTCAAATTAAACAAGCTTTAATTGAAATTTGGGGGACTAATGCTAAACTCATAATAAATTTGCAATAAACTCAAAATCTAAAGATAAATCCAAATTGGGTTTAATAACTCTTATATCAATAAGGAGGTGATTATTATGCTAAATAAGAAGATAAGTGGGTTAAGCAACAAACACCGAAATCGACATAATTTATCAAAATTGGAATACACTAATCAAATTAGAGAATTACAAAACTCAACAGATAAACTAAGTGCAAACAAGTGTTAAACTACAATCTAAATCAAAACGATTCTTCATCAGGATCAACCCTTTTGACAAGGCAGTAAGCGATATTAAATAAAAAATCTACAAAAGAAATATTTATAAATAAAAAAATTAAGGAATTTCTCTAATTATGATTTTCAAAATCAATGATTTCATTAATTAGATAAAATTAACTAAAGCTACAACACTTACGTGTTCTTAACATGAGATTTCAAGTGCAAATTTTGATGTTCAAAAGCTGCGCTAAGTTGGAATTAAATGAAAGTCTCAAATCAATCTCATAATTCAAACATAAAATTACCTAAAATTACATAGAGCCCCGACACTATGTCAATGCTTAAATTCAGTTCGAGGATGTTGCGCTGTTTCGCTTTAGTCTTATGACTGTCCCAAGTTAACAAAACCTAAAACCTATAATAAGAGTTTCAAATCGAAATATGAAAATCATTCTGTCGGGTGACAGTAGATCTAATCCTCTGTTAGCAGCTAAACAGAGTTGACAGGATATAAAGCTCTTAAACATATGCCAACCAATCAATTTTCCAAATCAAATTAAGTAGAAATCTAAAAACTGCTTAAATGAAATTCTGTCATTAAAAACTTAAACCAAAACTCAATCTATCCACCTTCCGTAATAGTTTATCAGGGGTGACAAATTAAGAAAACTCTATCTCACAAAAGAGCTAATGTCTAATCAAGTGTTCTGTTATGTTTACTCTCAATCAATCTCTTGCTAGTAAGAACGTGGTCCATATCCTCGATGGCCATAATAGCCACAGAAAAGCAATTACCGAGTCCTCTAATCGAGTGGTTTGAGCTCCATTATATTATCACGACCATACATATGCTCCCAATCCGCCTTTAAGAGTGAATCATAGGGTATAATTGATAGGGTAAATAACCTTCTGTCAGCTAAGGCAGACTTAAGAAAAAAGTCCATTAAAATAAATATTATATCACATTATAATATGCCCAAAGAGTTTATTGTAATATAGAACATAAAATGCAAATATATTATGTTAATATATATTGATAGGTTATACGAAGTAGTCCACAGAGGCCAATGTCTTTAGATCCTAAGATGAAGATAACATCAAAATTAACACTAAAGTTAAAAAAAATATGGATCGGCATTCAACAATAATATCAAATATATTGGGATCACTTTTATTTTTTATTTTTATTTTTTATTTTTATTTTCAATTTTTTGCTTTTATTTTTTTTTATTTTATGTGAAAATAAAAACATATTTGATATTTTTATGAATTTTTTATTTTAAAAAATAAAAAATAAAAAATATGTTTAGTTGTTATTGTGGTGATCAGGAGGTTGGATTCGCCTCCTTGCCAGTCTTCATACCCATGTGTCAAGATTACAATGGGAATTTTTGAAGGGTTCAGGATAGGACATTTTGGTAGATTGTCCACCATCTTCCGTAAGTCGGAAGAGCTTCATTTAAAATGATCCATATATGCTAGACCTGTTGCATCGAGCTATGTTGTTAAACCTCTCTGTTTGGGAGCGATTCCTTTGGTATCATTTATTTCGATGATTACTTTGTTCTTAATACGGAAGACGGTTCCCGATCCTTCAAGAACCTGGGACTCTTGAGATCAGAGAATAGTAGCGCATCGCGAAAAGGACCGATGGTAGATCGAACTTATCTTAAGAACAGCCTTCATCTGAATAAATTTTATCAAATTAATCAAACCCAGAGCACACTCTCTCCAACTCTTACACCTTTATCCCATTGATGAGTGATTGGAAATTATCTTCCATTAGCTCACTATAAATTTGCTCCGCTCCAATCAATCTTGATACCATCACTGGATTTGTGAATCCTACGAAAGTTTCCCTAAGCATGCCTTTTAGACTCTTATTAAACAAAATAATACCATCATACAGCTTTTACTTGTCACCTTAGATAAAGTGAGGCACCTAGAAGAACGCTTGGATCTTCTGCAAGCAACACCCAAGGTAACCACCAATATTGAAAATTCTATCTGCTGTAAGATCAACTAACCTTTCCTTGAAAACCATCAACGCCTCCCAAAACCTCTACTAAAGTTCTTTGTTTTCAAAATCCGAAGACATCTTTCAAAAGGAAAAACAAAAATCTTCTAATTAAGGATGGCCTCCTCCTCCACTCAAACAAAGCTATCATCCACCTCATTCCGAAACCCTAACCCATCCACCTCAGATAATAACCCTGTGGATGATCAAATCGAGGGTAATAATCACCAGATAATGAACTCACGATTACCTAGAAGGTACCAACCAACGCTAGAAAGTCGCCTTCACCTGATGTCGAACGGATCTCAACGATACGGCAAATCTCAGCCGAGATATGAAGTTGGATGGACTGGCCACCGTCATCAAGTCTACCAACACTATTCCGTCAACAATGTCCAGATAAATATGCCCTTTATCCGACAGAAATCTTATCAGAGATTAATCCACGAAATAATGCAACATATCCACCTCGGATTAATAATGGTCCGAATACATGCTTACATTGCCGGTGACGAATATGCATTAATAGTCCTCAGAGACACCAGATGGCGTTCAGACGTATCTATCATTGGAACCATGGAAATATACCTATCAACAGGGATGCAATTGGTATACATTGCTCCAGACCTCATGATCTCTGTGCACGACTTTTTAAATCATATAGAACCGGTAATCTTGACACATGGGTATGAAGACTGGCAAGGAGGCGAATCCAACCTCCTGATCACCAAAGCTCTAGTAGCCCGACTAACAAACACCGCCATAGTTTTCGTATAACATCTGGCGTAATTACCTAGCATCACATGGCATATCTGCTTTACCTGGACGACGTCATTCCATAACAGAGTTACAAGGAAGATCATGGAACCTAAAGCCATCCACTACACCAATTCTCCAGGTACCTCAATCATTACAAACTCATCAAAGAATTGATGGTACCATCAGGCTATCCTTCTCCTCTTACACCCCTCATACCCCTAACACCATCACGGATACGCCTCCCGAAGATGACGAATTTGCTCTAATGGATTACTCCGATGAACTCATATGGGACACCTCTGATACAGAGGAAGACGACAACAATTCAGATTTTTCACTCTTCCTATACCTGAATAACTGCTTAAATGAAGCTCTTCCAGCTTCTGCGGAAGATGGTGGGGAACAATCTACCAAAATGTCATATCCTGAACCCTTCAAAAATTCCCCCTTCAAAAATTCCCCTTTCTCAGAATCCGACACACCTTCAACTTCGGCTCCACCTCCAACTGACTCATGTTTTACGATAAATGACCAGCTAGCCGAGCTTGATTATCCCAAACTCAAACGAATGGTCGACAGTATCACCTAATGATGCCTCATCTTCCTACCTCCCACCAAATGAACTTATGGACCAGAATGTATTAAAGAACCTCCTCCACATCACACTGGCCATACTCCAAACCTATTACCAAAATTACCACCTGAGTAATGATTTCAAGAAAACCTACGGCCGGAATATGTGGAACCTACCTTCAGCATTTACTAATCAAGGAGTCTTACTGGTATTGCCAGAAGATTTCTCGTTATATGATGATGTGATCTCACGATGGGAATCCATTACCCTCAATCTCCTCAACGATAAACAATTCGCTGATAACAAATTCAAAGTGCTCTTTATTGAAAACCTACTTGGAGAAGACGAGAAGAAGATCTGGATTCAATGGCGAATGGCATGCGAAGAAGAGTACGAAAGACTGGTCAATATAGCGGATGATCCACAGAATGTCCTATCCCAGATAAGGCGCATTATTCTACTAGAAGATCCTTACCAAGGCTCCACAGAAGAACAGAATAGAGCCTATCAGGACCTGGAAAGATTGAGCTGCGATCAAATAAAAAACATGTTCAATTATATGAACGATTACAAAACACTAGCAACAAGGGCTGGAAGAATGTATATTAACTCAGAGCTTTCAAACAAATTCTTCCGAAAATGCTAGCAATCCTCGGGGATGAAATCGAAGCAGCCTTTAAAGCTAAATATTCAGGATGCACAGTCGGCGTACTACCAAGGATATGATTCACGTATCAATACTTAGCAGATCTATGCAAGAAGGCGGTGATTCAAAGAGGCATCAAAGATCTGTCAATATGCCGAAAGATACCGACCGACACAACAATACCAGAAATAGCTCGAAATCAAGAACTACAAAAGGCAAGCCATGATACTCACATTAGAGTAATCAAAATAAGAACAAAACTATGAAATGCCGATGTTATATCTATATGAAGGGCATTTCGCTTCTAATGCAAGAACAACGATGTGGGAATATGGCTGTATGCCATACTAAAGGATTTAGACCTACCAGAGGATTATGATGTCCTCTCGGTAGACCTTGACGAAGATCCTCGAGCGCGACCAGGAGATCTCTAAGGTGAAGGTGCCAATACACTGCCACATAAGTTTGAAGACCTACCACCGACGAATATGGTTTCATGATAACCACGAAGATCAGGATGGAGGTCTTTAAATAAACCAATTGTGGAGAGCGGCCACAACCGGGAATACAATAAATCGATACAAGGGCCTCACGCAAAATGTACATACTGCATCATCATCACCAACATTAATATGAGGATCCACTACGTTACATGTAAGATCTCGGTATGCCCAATGTGTGTTAAGTTCTATTTGGAAATCGAAATCCAAAAGGAACTTACGCTACAAACCTATCAATCAAAAGACGCATTAATCCACGAACTAGTAAAGTACTCAGATCACCTAACTGAGGAAAATAAGCGCTTAAGGCAACATATGCAAGATCTTTTAAAGCCCCAGCTAGAAAAGGAATGTGATGAGCTCCTACTAAGAGATAAAGGAAAAAGAATTATTGAAGAAGAAGATGAAGTTGACGAATGCTCAGAAATCAGAATTCTAAATGAAGCAATGAAGGAGCAAGTAAAAATCACCTAAAAGGTTATAAATCGCCTTTTATAATCTCATAATATTCTTTAATGTACTGATGATCAATTCCGATACAAGCAATTGTGGATACCGAGCTACATCCTGTCAAGCAGAACACAAAAGATTTTCAACACTGAGAAATCAATTATCGATAATGTTCCACGGCGTGAACTCAGTTACAAAAGCAGAGACAAAGATAAAGAATGGTACAATGACTATTGGAGAACATAAATTCCGAATCCCACTAGTCTATTGCATGGAAATGGATACCAAGGACGGGATCCAAATGTTACTGAGATGCAACTTCTTGAGGAGCTAAATGGAGGAGTAAGGATAGAAGGTAATATTATTACCTTCTATAAAGAAATTACACCTATAACCTCTACAAAATTAGAAGTTGCAGCCAAACAGATCACAGAACTTGAAATGGACTATGATTTTTACATCACATTACAACCAGAATGGATCCACCAATCCATAGATCAAAATCCATTCGCAAGAAGATTCAGAAGCATTCTGCAGAAGCTCAAAGCAAACGAGTACATTGGAGAAGACCCGCTAAGACATTGGTCAAAAAATCAGGTATTATGTAAAATAGAAATTATCAATCTCGAATTAGTCGACAAACCGCCAAACACGAAGTAATGCAAGAGCGCTTTAGAAAGCACATTGAGGGTCTCTATCTAGTAATCGCTAAAGACGATGATCGCAGACAATGGCAATGATAACAACTCGCACGCCAATGATTAATGCAAAGAAATAAAAGAAAAAGAGAGGATGGTCTTTAACTACCGATCGCTCAATGACAATACATATAAAGATCAGTATTCTCTACCAGGGATTAATACCCTATTAAAGAAAATCGAGAATAGCAAAATTTATTCAAAATTTGATTTAAAAAGTGGCTTCCACCAGGTAGCAATGCACCCGACCTTAATAGAATGGACCGCTTTTATCAGCCCAACAGGGTTATATGAATGGCTTGTGCTGCCATTTGGTCTCAAGAATGCGCCTGCCACATTCCAAAGAAAAATGGACAGATGCTTCGAACATTGTTCAAAATTTTTAATTATTTATATTGATGATATATTAATCTTTAGCAATTCTGAGCAGGAGCATAAAGACCACTTAGAAGAATTCTTGAGAATCGTGGAAAAAGAAGGACTGTCGCCACCCAAAAAATGAAAATTGCAAAGAACACAAATAGACTTGGGATTGGAAACAAAAAAGATCAAACTACACCCCATATCATCAAAAGAATCAGACTTCCAAGAAGAAAGACTAAAAGAGAAACAGGACTACGCTCATGGCTCGGAATCCTAAACTACGCCAGGTCATACATTCCCAACCTTGGCACTCTTTTAGGCCCATTATATGAGAAAACGTCTCCTCACGGTGACAAACGAATTAAAAGCCATGACTGGGAATTGATTCAAAAAATAAAAGCTATAATCCAAGAATTACCAGACCTAGAGATTCCTCCAGAAAATGCCTACATAATCCTAAAAACAGATGGTTGTATGAAAGGATGGGGAGGAATATGCAAATGGAAAGGGAAGAAAGGTGACCCAAGAACTTCAGAAAGAATCTGTGCATACGCAAGCGACAAGTTCCCAACAGTAAAATCAACCATAGATGCTGAAATTCACGCGTGCATGGAAACTCTTAATGCATTAAAGATTCATTATCTGGATAAAAAGGAGATCACTCTCAGGACTGACTGCCAAGCCATAATCTCATTCTATAATAAGACCGCCCAAAATAAACCATCAAGAGTTAGATGGTTGGCCTTTACTGATTACATCAGCGGCTTGGGAATCACCATTAATTTTGAGCATATTAATGCAAAGAATAATGTCCTGGCAGATAATTTATCTAGATTAACATTTGTTCTCTGTGCAGGAAAGGAAGGTACTCAAGAATGGATCGACGACGAAACGAAAAAGGACCCATGGGAACTAGCCCAAGCACAAAATCAATATGGGTCAAAAAATCAACAAATGAAGGAATTCGCAATGATGACTTTGACATCAATCCAGAAACACTACAGGAGGCCTACGAAAGGTATATGGAAATCAACTGTTTGCTTGGAAAGCTTCATCATCTAAAAATGTTCCATATCAGAAGAATGATATACATAAAGAATTATTATGTGAAACCTTTAATCATCCCATCACATTGGACGCATTCGGCCAACTTGAAAAGGCTGCCTACCAGATCGAAGTCGAGCAAACCAATACTGTTCTCAAGGAAATACAAATCCTACTATGAATATACGAGAACAAGACAAAATTCAGTAGAAGATGATCAGGAGGAAAAAATAATATGTGGAAGGACCTCTACCCATGTGTGCGCAATAATGAAGAAAGGCTGGCCGACATAATTCAGCTACTTTCTAGCCTTACCAATAAATCACGCAAAGATCAAATTTGACAGAGCATAGTGGGCCCACACTCTTCTTTAGCACATGATTCCCGCAGAACTTTTTTTTAAGAAATCTATATTATCTAAGGTGACAAGTAAAAGCTGTATGATGGTATTATTTTGTTTAATAAGAGTGCTAAAGGCTGTAGCACTGTTAGGGCAAGCTTCTGTAGGATTCACAAATCCAGCTGATGGTGGATCAAGAGATTCAGTGGAACGGAGAGCAGATTTATAGTCAGAGCTAATGGAAGATAATTTCCAATCACTCATAAATGAGATAAAAGAGTAACAGTTGGAGAGAGTGTGCTCTGGGTTTGATTGATTTGATAAAAATTTATTCAGGATGAAGGCTCTGTTCTTAACAGATAAGTTCCAAAGTTACTGACGCCCTTTTCGTCATGGATCGTTACTATTCTCGGCGATCTCAAGAGTCCCCCGGGTTACTGGCTGAAGGATCAGAACACAGCATCTTACCGTATTAAGAACAAAGTAATCATCAAGAAATAAATGATACCAAAGGAATCGCTCCCAGAACACAGAGAGGTTTAGCCCAACAGAATTGTATATGAGAAATGGGGCCGCTAGTAATACAACGTTAACGATAATGTTGGCGACGATGTTGGACGACAAAGTCGATGATGACGAAGTTGACAATAATAATGTTGACGCCGATGACCGACGATAAGTCGCGATGACCGGCAACAATGGTCGACGACGCAGGATCGTGGCATGGCCGCGGCGGCCGGCGGCGTGGTTGACGACGCCGAGTGGACGACAGGTTGGAGGATCTTTAGAGCTCTCTCCTCTTGCTTGCCCCCCTTTCCTTCCTTCTCCCTCATATGAGGAATGAGGCTATTTATAGATCGGAGAGTGCCTCAGAAATACATGCAAAACCCGCATTCACTCCACTTCATCGGACGACTCAAAATGATCCCTTGATCATATGATGTATTTTGTGCATTTGAATGCTCAAATGAAGTCGAATTATAAGATCTTTGGCTTGTTGGAACCGCCGAGACGCTTCAATTGACTATAAACACTTCATATTTGAGAGCTTTTTAGGGATTTAACTGATATTCCCAAAGTTTCTAAAGATATTTTAAGAGCTTGATCTCACCGCCAACTGGATCGCCTTGTTTTAACATCAAGATTCGTCTAATTAATAGTATTTAAGTGTCATATCGTTGCTCTATTTTGGATGACATTATCTCAATCATCCAAAAATATATGTCAAATACTTGAAAATAGTAAATTCTTCAATGAAATTTGGGTCCATTAACCACATTTGAGAGAACAGATCTTCAGAGCACAATATTATAACTATAAGTCGATGTAGCGCAAATGCGCAGGTATGGGTGATTGAGGTTACTGACCCATCCGTGTGAACGGTCATGGAGCACATGGCTGAATATGGTCAGATCGCGACCGAAGGTTGGTTCGGCCTACGGGTCGCGACAATACCCCAGATCGCAATGAACGCGGTCAGATCACGGGATCGAAGGGGTCGAATGCGGTCGCTACGGAATAAGCTGGCTACGGCGGTGCATGCGAGTCCATCGCTGGGCTGTTACGGGTCGCTATCTGCCACGCTCGAGCGCTGTCACGCGGGTCGGGCGCCTGGGCCACGGCGGCGAAGCGCTGAGGGTGGACCCGGGGACAAGATTCCTGGTCACGAGGGCGCACGGGCTGCTGAAGTCAGGCGCTGAAGGCTGGCGGATATGCTGGGCGCTGAATGGAGCCACGGCGCTGCTCGTTGATCGGCAGTTCTGAAGCTGGGTCCGAATGACGCTTTGACGATTTCGCGGTTTCAGCCGATTGGCTTTTACTTTGCCTGGGGGTCTATAAAACCCCTAAGGAGAAGGCACCTTCTTTTCTTCTTGAAAGAAGGTCGCTCGAGTCGATACGCAGATTTTACGCCGTTGTTCCACTTTTCCTCGAAAGAGCGCTCGAGACCCGGCGGTTGATCAAGACCCACGATTTACGCCGCTCCGCTTTCCTCGAAAGAGGCATCAACCGCCTGATGGATCCCGGTCGGAGGATCAAGACCACGCATTTTGCCATTGTTCCGCTTCCTCAAAGAGGCGTTAACCGGCTGACCGACCGGGTTTGAGGCGATCAAGACATCAGCTTGCCGTTGTTCCGCTTTTCCTCGAAAGAGGCATCAACCTCTGACGGACCGTCCGGCTCGGAGGCGATCAAGACCCACCTGCATTTACGCCGTTCCCTCGAAGAAGCGCCAACCGGCGACCCGGGTTTGTGCCGATGGGGTGGTTCGGCGAAGAATGCGCGACGACTGCAGAAGTCGGCGAATCCGGAATGACCGCCGACGGGGTTGATGGGCGAAGGTTGCCGACGATGGTCTGGCGGTCGACAATCGGTCGCACGGGCGGACCGACGATACCAACGCTGCGGACCGCACGACGAATGGGCCGGTAACCGCGAGTCTACGGACGGTAGCGGTGGCTACCGACGGGGGTGGCAGCGGCAACTAAGGATCGCTGTCGACGCGGGCGATGCGAATCGGATGACCGACGACGGGTGACCGGCTGGCGGTGCCGAGATGACCGACGAGATTGCGGTGATGGTACGATGACCGCCGGGCGATGACCACGACTAGTGGCGAGCGTGACCGATGCTGGTTAGCCGACGGGTGGTCGGCGAATGGCGAGGTCGACGGTAACCGTCAATGCGGCGGGATGACCGACGGCGATGGTGGTGACCAACGGAGATCACGATGGTACGGCGTTCCGGTGACCGCGAAAATTGCTTAGCTACCACGGGTGATCTGGTGATTTTGACCTATCCGAGGTTGTCGTCGTGTGACCGGCGACGTTAACCTCGTATGGAAGAGGTTGAATTGAATCCGGGGATTTTGACCTATCCGGGTTGTTTGTCGAGTGTGACTATGGCGTTAACCTGATGGAAGAGGTCAATTGAATCCGCTAGATTTTGACCTATCCGGTTTGTTTATCGAGTGTTACCCACGACGTTAAGTATGGAAGAGGTCGGAAGTCCACCGCGACCTTTTGACCTATCCCAGTGTTGTCGGCTGCCACGACGTTAACTGTATGGAAGATGTCAAATTGAATCCAAGGATTTTTGACCTATCCGGCGTCGTTCGGCGACGTTAACTCAGATGGAAGAGGTCCTCAAGTCCCCTCGGGATTGATCATGCCCGATTAGATACAATGTGAGTTGTATATTTCAAGTGGGAGGATTAAATGAAGAAGAAACAAGCGTGAGAAAAACCATAAACTCATTACTTTAATAATGTTGGTGATACAATATTGTCACAAGATAACTTAACAAAAGGACGAGATACATTTTTAGAGAGAGTTAATAAAGGACAAGAGGTGGAGAGGAAAGGACAAACGGATAAATTAAAGATTACAATATTTATACACCAATGATTACATATAACACTTTTGAGACCCTCCATGTTCCAAGTTTTAAGGAATGTTTTTCCTCCTGATCTTGGTCATAGCTACGGGTCATATGATAACGAAGTGGGGAGTGTGTCTTTTGTGCAAAACCCTCGAGGTACTTCTTTATCTTGAAGATTAAAATTTCTTGAAGGTCACCGGCGGGCGTGGTTGAGCTTGTTGAGGTAAAATATGATTGTGTTATTTGTTGATTTCACAGACCACTAACCCCAACGGGAGTTTGAAATTTTATCTTAAGATGAGGTAGTGACACCAAGATTGATTGGAGGGGTCTTCCAAATATAGCATTGTATGCGAATTTGACTTCCACTATGAATTGAATTGAGTGAGTGACTTGTTGAGGAAATTCGAGAACAACGGAAGGGTGATTGTCCCTCCACTGCATGGGTGATTATCAAACCCATATAATGGTCCCGTGGGTTGAAGTTTTTTCTTAACTAGACCCATGCTAAGAAAGGTGGAGTAAAATAAAATATCAACAGAACTCCTATTATCATTCAAAATTCTCTTAATAATATAACAGGGGTCACCAATCCCTGCACTGATGATAAGAGGATCTTGATGTGGAACTTGGACTCCTTCCAAGTCTGAGTTATTAAAAGTGATGGAATGATTAATACTAGATTTTTTTAACTCTGGCTCTTCAAAGACTGCGATGAATATTTGATTAGATAGTAGTAGCCCAATTCGTTTTCTCCAACTATTTGGTGACTATTATGTTGTTTACGTGATGATTGTCGGTTGCCCCGGTTGGAGCTATGTTTATTTGAGTTGGTTGGTTTTGCACAAATTGGCGTAGATATCCTTGAATGAGCCTCTCAATTCTCTTTGAGTTGTTTGCATGCCTCGGTAGTATGTCCGACTTGATGGAAGTGACAATATTGCTCACGATTTTACGAATTTGGTTTGATGGATGCGGCCACTTGATATTTTCTTCATCTCGAATAGCCATTAGGAGGTTAACGAGATGTGTTGGCATGTATTCGTCGTGGTTATCGTTGATGCGGTGGAGGAAATCATATTTGCCTTTCTTCCGATGGGATTGTTGATCGTATTTCTAGAGCACTCTTACGTTTTCACGTGGATTGTTCAAATTATTTTCGATGGGCATTAATAGCCTCATCGAGAAATCTGCTTCCCACGGTGAACTAAGTCGACATATGGCGGACCGTATCTCGCGTAGTGATGAGTAGAAAGGCCGGGGCGAAGAGGAAAACTCCTCTTAGTAATTGAGATCTACCCGGGTATTTGGCGAGCTTAGGAGAATCTCTGGAAGTATTCTTTAAGTGATTCACCCTCATTTTGATGAATGTCGGAGAGATGGGAGGAATCTTTAATGATCCTTGTTTCTGATGAACAAAAATCTTGGCGAGTTCGTCAAAGGTATGGATGGATTCCCTTGGAAGGGAGTAGAATCAAGTGCGAGCTTGTCCGCGAGAATGCGAAAAGGCGACAAAGCGGTATGTCGAGCTCGTTGGATATGCATGATAGTCTGTAATGGTCGATGTGTTCATGTGGGTCATTCGCCCTTCATAGGAATCAATGTTGGAAGCTTGAAACCCAGAATAGGATGTTGAAGAATAGCTTGCTAAAGGTGAGATTCCTCATAAGCGGTGAGGGAAGATAATTTACGTCTTGAAGGTGAAATTAGTCTTGCATTAAGCGTCGTAATTCTCTAACATGACAAGTGGAGTCAGCGAGAAATGCCACGCTACCCATAATAATTGGTGGATTAGCGATGGTTAGCGTGATGGATGAGTGGGCGGTAGTCAGGAGATCGACATCGCTGCGGAGGAACTTCATCGTTGAGATTAGCATTTTGACCTCCCGACTATGTCGATCTTGGGGAGATGTGTTTGTCACAAAGTCGGATCATCTCATTTTGAGACTCTTGGCACACGATCTTAAAGAGATTCACTCACCAGACATGATCACGCTATCGAGGAAGTGAAGCGAAGGTTGGCCTTGGTTCAAGGATTGGTTTTGAGAGTGGCGGAGTTGGGCGGGAGACTCATTGCAATCTAGTGGCCATGGCCGGGTTTTCACGAAATTGTGATTGAGGGTTCTTTTCCCACAGACGGCGTAAAGCTGCGTCTTTGAAAACCATTGCGGTAGAGTAAAGTTTGCTTAGCTTCTTTGGAAAGTCCGGCACACACAGGTATTTAAAATGACAAAATTTTACATGGAAAATCTCGAAGAGGAAAATACCAGGGGCTGGATAAAAGCTTCCACTATGTCTGTTTCAAAGTACAAGATCTTCCGTCTGGGATTCTGAGTGTATATGAGAAATGGACAGATTCTTAGTAATGTAACAATGTTGGCAGCGATGTTAATGAAGTTTGGCGATGTTGATAAAGTTGCGACAATGTTGTGATGACGCGATAGTGGTTGATGATGATGGCCGGCAATGGTCGACGATCGGATTGGCGGATGGCGATGGCCGGCGGTGGTTGGACGGGTCAGTGGCGACGGATTGTCTTGGAGGATCTTTAGAGCTCTCTCTCTCTCTCTTACCCCCCTTTCCTTCAGCCTCCCTCATATGAGGAATGAGGGCTATTTATAGATTGGAGGAGTGGCGTCTCTGTAAATACATGCAAAATCCGTACCACTCCACTTCATCGGACGGCTCAAAATGATCCCCTTGATCATATGATGTATTTTGTGCATTTGAATGCTCAAATGAAGTCGGAATTGTAAGATCTTTAGCTTGTTGGAACTCGTTGAGGCGCTCAATTTGACTATAAACACTTCATATTTGAGAGCTATTTAGGGATTTAAGCGATATCCCAAAGTTTCAAAGATATTTTAAGAGCTCTCGACCGGTTTCAACGGATCGCTTGCTTTTAACATCAAGATTCTTGACTAATAATACTTTAAGTGTCATATCAGAAATGACTTCCGATTGACGAACAGACTTTGCCGTCGCGTTCAGAATGTCGAAATTGATTAAAATATAGATATTGCAAAATCTAACGAACAATTGATTAAGCGGCTATCAATGTCGGCAGCCGCTCTAAGTTGAAGCTGCGATGATATCCAAACGATCTCTGTTAATAAAATTGATTGTGTTGTTAGCTTCAAAACGTCTAAATCTATCAAATGATACTATACGCGCTCAATTCGGATGAGTCTGTGCAAATGTCGAGTGATTTGAAGTGACATCATGCAAATCGAGGCTGAAAAGTACTGTACGTCGACGAAATTAACTCAAATAACATCTGATTGACGAACGGACTTCGCCACCACATTCAAAACATCAAAATTAGTCAGGATATAAATATATGCGACTTGATGAACCAGCCTCAAGTCGTGGCGTCTGCGCATATCGAGATCGAGAAGTGTGGGCGAGGATCAAACGACTTGTTAGGTGAAATTGATCACACCATTGGCCAAATACCGAAATATATCAAATAAGATTTCGTTCGGATAAGTCGTGTGAAAATCGAGTGGCGACGCGATTTATGAAATTGACTCAATTTCAGACCGAGCAACGGCCGTCATGAAATAGGCGTCATTTATTGAAACGATGGAATTCTAAATCGATATATATATTAATTATGTGTATTTAACGGCATGAAATATAAATTAAAATAATTTAAATTAATTTAAAAATTTCTAAATTACTCCTGTGCTCAACCGTTCCTTCTATTTTCAGTTTTGTGAAAAAGAAAATTAAAAAAAAAATTTAAAAGATAATCACTTCCTCCCATTTTGAGCAGAAAACTTCGCACTCTCCGCTCATTTTTCAACTCACGTTTCTCTCTCCTGATTTCCCTTCTTTGCACACAAGGTAATTCTCCTCCCTTTCTCGGAATTTTCTTCTCGGTTTCCAATTTTTCTTCCGTTCTGGGTAAAACCACGCCGACGGCACCGCCGCTTCGGCGGAATTCCACCGTCCCGCCGCCGGCAGAGCCAACCGCCCGCCGCTGCACCCGTGGCAGCCCCTCCGTCGCTCGGCAAAACCGCGCGACCCGAACCCGCGGCCGTCCCGCGCGTTCAGTGCGACCCGTTCCGCCGCACCAACCCGTCGTCCGCTGCGCATCCCCCGACGCACTACCAAGCCCGCCGCGGCCCGCCCCGCGTCCCGGCTGCCCGCAGCCCGTGCAACCCGCAGCCACCCACGCACCGGCCCGCTCCGGCCTTGCCGCCGTGCGCGCAACCGCGACCTGTGTCCGACCCAATCCCGCCGTGCCGCCGTTCCGTGACCCGCGCTTCCGCCGCTGCTCCGACCCGCACTGCAGAGCCCGTGACCCGCTGCTGCCCGCTGCCGCGACCCGCGCGCCGCCCGTTCAGCCGTGCCTCCAGCCCATTCGGCCCGCATGCAGCCCATTCTGACCCGCGCTGGCGGCCCAGCCCAGCCCCCCAGCTTATCTCCAGCCCTCCTACAGCCCAAATCTGCTGTTTCCGGTCCGTTCTCAACCCCACTGCGCGCTTCCGCCAGAAATCCACATTTCGCTCGTTAATCGGAAGAACGTTGTCGAGGCGATTTTCTTTGATTTTGTCGCATTCCTCATTTTTCTTTTGTACGCCGAGGAAGAAACGTCGTCGAGGCGATTTCTCGATTTTCGGCATTCCCTTTTTTCCTACTTTTCTTGAATTGGGAGAAGAAACGTCATCGAAAATTCTTCTTTCGATTTGGGTGTCTTATTCTTAAGCCCTCTACATTTGTAAAATCGAGAACGTCGTTAAAGTCAATTCTTTCGATTCTCAACGTCACCTTCGCATTCGTAATGCAACAACCGTTCCTTTCTTTGGAAGACAAAATAAGTCGAATATGTGAGATTTGTGAATGTGAATATATATACATCTTTTATGGTTTGAAGATACTTTCAGAGGGAGAGAGATGAAAAAGCAGTTTGTGGCGCGTACTGTTATGCTTTCAAGAGGGTGTCTGGTAAATAAATACTTGTTAGATGTCGTTCAGACAAAATGTCTTTAAAATTTTGTCAATTTTCGAGAAAAAAAAAAGGGAGAAATAATTATATATTACGTTGTATGTATTCTTTCGGTCAGAAGACGTTGTGCTCAAGAGGGCACGACGAGATGGCTCGTATGGTGTGAGACACCACTCATTATCTTTCAAGAGAGTCTGAGTGATCACGATCACTGCGGGGATGATCTACTAATTTTGTCAAAATTTTGACTTAGAAAAATCTTGAGGATAAAATGAGAGGGACTTAGGAGCTGAGTAGAAAAGCCGCGGTAATTTTATAGCGTCAAATGAAAATTAGGGGCTTTTAAAACAAATTTTGGAAAAATAGAATATTTATTTAAAATGCCAGTAAAATTTGGGAGAGTATAATATTAAACTCATAAATTTGGGGAAGACTAATATTAAACTCACAAACTCTAACTACAAACTTACATGACTTAAATTAAAGTGGTAAAGTGAGTCCTCTTTTCTTGCAAATTTCTTAAATTAAATAAGTTTTAATTGAAATTTGGGGGAACTAATGCTAAACTCATAATAAACTTGCAATAAACTCAAAATCTAAGGATAAATCCAAATTGAGTTTAATAACTCTTATATCAATATGAAGGTGATTACTATGTTAGCTAATAAACATAAGTGGAGGTTAAGCAACAAACATTGAAATCGACATAACTTATCAAAATTGGTGTAAATTGCACTTAATCAAATTAGGAGAATTATAAAAACTCAACAGATAAACTAAGTGCAAACACTGTGTTAAACTACAATTTAAATCAAAATGCCTTTTTCGCCACCAGATATGCAACCTTTTGTATAAGTAGACAGAAGGCGATACTAAATTAAAATCCACAAAAAAAAATTTATAGGGGTTGATCAAAATTAAGAATTTCATTCTAATTATGATTTTAAAATCAATGATTTCATTAATTAGATGAAATTAGTTAATTTACACACTGCGTGTCTGGACATAGATTTAGTGCAAATTTTGATATCTCAAAGAAATATGACTAAGTTAAATTAAATGAAAATTTGAAATCAATCTCATAATTCAAACATAAAATTTCTAAAATTACTATACACGCATGGGCCCACTCGAATCTTAAATTCTTGCGAGTATGTTCTTGATTCTTCGGTTTATACTTATGGCCGGGGTTAACAAAACCTAAAACCTATAATAAGAGTTTTCGGTGAAATATGTGAAAATGATTACGTGGGTGATAGTAGATCTAATCCTATTAGCTAAACATAGTTGACAGGATCTAAAACCCTTAAACATATGCCAACTAATCAATTTTCCAAATAAAATTAAGTAGCGATAAAAGCGCTTAAATGAAATTAAATATTAAAACTTAAAGCAAAACTCAATCATCCACCTTGCATAGTTTATCGGGGTGACAAATTAAGAAAACTCTTCGCGAGAATTGATATGTCAGTGTTCTGCTATGTTCACTCGTCAATCTCTTGCATGGGGCGTATCCTCACCAGTGGTGGCTTGTGGCACCGATTATTCGACCGTCCTCGATGATTTGACTCCATTATATTATGATCACGGTGGCAGGTATGCTCCCCGATGGCTCGTCCTTTGAGTTGTGAATCATGGGGTACTTGATAGAACAACCCCATTGGGTGACTTAAGTTTGTCTCCAGACAAACACCACCCAGTCTGGATTTGGGACAACGTAACTCATGTATTCGATGAGGATCATGTTGGGTTAATACCTCCGGCCAAGTAAGGGATTCGTTGTCGGGATGATGAACCATGGGATCTAGATCGCGTTCCCATCGGTTTAATTTAAAATGAAGAATTTCATATCCTAAATTCTAACATATCTTTCTATCACACGCATTTTGCGATGACTAGCGAATAAAAGTTCTCACTTATTGGGAGGTGTAATTAACTATAGCTTTGCGCTTATAGGAAACACAGAACCAAATCTAAAGTTCTCACCAAATGAGGGCAATCTGCAGGTAGTGTCTTTATCTATTCCATCTACCTTACGAAAATTACACGACACTTTAAAACACTCTTTTTTTTCGAAGAGGTCGATGGTAATTTTGAACTCTCTTTAAATATGAATCCTTAAATTTGAATTAAATGAAAATTTGAAATCAATCTCATAATTCAAACATAAAATTTCCTAAAATTACTATACACATGCATGGGCCCCGACACTACGCTGAATGCTTAAATTCAAGTGATATAGTATATTCAGAGTTGCTTCCGGTTTATACTTATGGCGGTTAACAAAACCTAAAACCTATAATAAGAGTTTCAAATCGGTGAAATATGTGAAAATGATTAGGGTGATAGTAGATAATCTATTAGACTAGCAGTTAAAGATCTAAAGCCCTTAAACATATATCAACTAATCAATTTTCCAAATAAAATTAAGTAGCAATCCAAAAACTGCTTAAATGAAATTCTGTTATTAAAAACTTAAAGCAAAACTCAATCTATCCACCTTTCACAATAGTTTATCGGGGGTGACAAATTAAGAAAACTCCAGCTCATAAAGGAGCGATCATCAGTGTTACAGCATGTTCCTCATCAATCTCTTGCGATAAGGATGTGGTATCCTCCCGTATTGGCGGCGATAGGCTCCATAGATTAAGATTACGACCGAGTCCTCGATGGGATGATTTGGCATCGGTCCATTATATTATAATGCGGTAGCACAGTGCTCCTCGATGGCTCCTTTGAGTTGTGAATCATAGGGTACTTGATAGGGCAACAACCCTGTTAAGGTAGACTTAAGTCTGCCCACACACCCAATTCTGAGGATTTCTACAGGAATGGCGTGTGTTCGATGGGATCCTTACCGGTTGTTCCCTCCTCGGTAATTGGTAGGGATTACATTGTCCAGGATGACGGAACCATGGGATCTAGATCGGGTACGTCATCATTCCCTCAACCATCCGGTTTAATTTAAAAGGAAGAATTTCATATCCCTTAATCGAAAGTTCTTTATCACTTATTGGGAGGGGTAATTAACTATAGGGGCTTGCGCCTATAGGAAACCTGGAACCAAATCTAAAGTTCTCACCAAATGAGGACAAAATCTCTGGGTAGTGTCTTATCTACTATTTCATCTCGAAAATTACATGACACTTTAAAACACTCTTTTCATCAAGAGGTGGCGAATTTTTTCGAGCTCTTTTATCTCTTTAAATATGAATCCTTAAATTTGAATTGAAAATTTGAAATCAATCTCATAATTCAAACATAAAATTTCCTAAAATTACTATACACTGCATGGGCGACACTTCTGTTGAATGCTTAAATTCAAGTGTCAGTATGTTAGGTTGCTTCCAGGTTTATACTTATGTAGGGCAGTTAACAAAACCTAAAACCTATAATAAGAGTTTCATGGTGAAATATGTGAGAAAATGATTACGTGTGATAGTAGATCTAATCCTCTATTAGCGACTAAGCGAGTTGAGGATCTAGAACCCTCAAACATATGCCAACTAATCAATTTTCCAAATAAAATTAAATAGCAATCTAAAAACTGCTTAAATGAAATTACATTTATTAAAAGCTTAAAGCTTCAATCCCATCGATAGTTTATCGGGGTGACAAATTAAAGAAAACTACAGCTCCGAAAGGAGCCGATAATACATCAGTATTCGCCATGTTCTCTGATCAATCTCTTGCCGATAAGGCGTGACATATCCTCGGCGTGACTGATAGCCCATAGATTAAGCAATTACGTAGAGTTCTCGATCGGGTGATTTGGCGGTCCGCCATTATATTATGATCACGGTAGTGGCAGGTATGCTCATGATGTCGTCTTTGAGTTATGAATCATAGGGGTATACTTGATAGGGCAAACAACTCTGAAAGGTAGACTTAAGTCTGTCTCTGAACAAAACACAGTCTACAAGGATTTTGGACAACGTAACGCGTGTGTTCTTGATGAGGATCTTGTCGGGTTAGGGTCACCTCCTCATTAAGTAGGGGATTCATTGCGGGATAATGAAACCATGGGATTCGGGACGTCATCATTCCATCATCCGGTTTAATTTAAAATGAAGAATTTCATATCCTAAATTCTAAACTACATATCTCTTCTTATACTCTTTGTGATCCAATGAGCACTTCGAAGTTCTCTCACTTATTGGGAGATGTAATTAACTATAGAACGTCTATAAACCCAAATCTAAAGTTCACCTAAATGAGGACGAAATCTGATAGACTATTCTATCCGCCTTCCAAAAATTACACCGACATTTTAAACACTCTTTTCATCGAAGGTCGACGGCTAATTTTCCTCCCCACCTAAAACCCCAATGGTCAAATTTCAAGTTTATATTCAATTCGAGCTCAAATCGCTTTCACATAGATGCTCATACTTCGCTTGTTTAAAATTTTATACAATCATACTTGATAGCTCGTACTTAAATTTTTATAATTAATTAAAGGCATACTTAAACGAGAATAAATAAATAAATACTTTAAGTTCTCATATTAATAAATAAATTTATAAATAATCAATAATTATAAGGGCAAAAGTCCATTAAAGTAAATATTATAAGATGCCCAAAGAGTTTATTGTAACGTAGAACATTAAATGCAAATATATTATGTTAATATATATTGATAGGTTGTACGAAGTAGTCCTCCGCAGAGGCCAATGTCTTTAGATCCTAAGATGAAGATAACATCGAAATTAACACTAAAGTTAAAAAAAAAATGAATTGGCATTCAACAATAATATCAAATAGGTGTAGCTGTTTGGGATCACTTTTTATTTTTTATTTTTTATTTTCAGTTTTTTTTGCTTTTATTTTATTTTTATTTTATGTGAAAATAAAAATATATTTGATATTTTTATGAATTTTTTATTTTAAAAATAAAAAATAAAAAATATGTTTAGTTGTTATTTTTAAAATTTTAATATAAAAAAATAAAATAATAAATTAATTATTAATAAAGTCCCTTGAGACCACTTGTTTTTTTCATTTTTAAAATTTTAAATAAATGAAAATATGTTTGATATTTTCTTATTTTATAAAAAAAAAAAATATTTGATTTAATAATATATGTTGATATATATCTATTTTATCATAAAATCGAATCAAAAAATTAATCGAAAAGTTTACAAATTATTAAATCATCAAAAATAATATTACTTCATAAAAGAATCATAAAATTTTAAATATAAAAATCTATCAAATAAAGAATTTTCATTGATCAATCACATAATAAATTAACAACCTATAAATAACATCTTTTGAAAAATATCATTGATCATCAATTTAACTTAAAAAAATATATTACAAAGATAAACTACAGATACATTAAAACTTTAAAAATAAAAGAAAGATATCCATTTTCAAATATGTATAAAATATAAAATAATGAAATATTTAAATTCTACAAAGATAAAATTTATAAAAGATATAAATATATTTTAAATAATAATTACTGATGAAATAAGTTAAATTATTATTATTATTATTATTATTATTGTTATTATTATTATTATTATTATATAAATTAAGTTAAATTTAATTAGAATCAATCAAAATTAATATATAAATTCAAATTTATATTATATATATACATGATATATTAAAATTAATCTACTATTATCCAACAATCAAAATAAATCTTATTAGATTAAATTAATTAAAATTTGTAATATTATATAATATAATTTTAAAATAAAAAATAAAATTCAAATCTTTAAAAATCTGAAAAGTATGACCTGGTGTCTTAAAAAAAACAGGTTTTATATATTTTTAGTATTTTTGAAAATAAAAAATAAATTTGTTTAAAATTTAAAAAACAAAAATAATAAAACATATAAATAAACCTATTATATTTTTTTCTATTTCTTAAAAGTAAAAATAAAAAATAAAAAATAAAAAGTGATACCAAACATGCTTAAAATTTGAATATAATTCTTATTTATTTATACATCCAATACCTAAGTTTTCATATTTACATGAATATAATACTTAAATCTTTAATATCACATTAAAAAATATTATTATAATTAACTTTTTTTAATAAAATATATCTTTTTATGAATATAAAATATTATATATATATATATATATATAATATAATAATATAATAATAATAATAATAATAATAATAATAATAATAATAATAAATTATAAGCCTAATAGTTATTTTTCTTACACTTATATTCATTGTCAAATTGATCAATATAAATTTATTAAGAGTTAACAATAACTCATCAGTGTTACACTCAACTCAAAACTGTGATAAATCTTTTTAAACAACTAGTTCATGACTCCGAAACTACATTCTGTTGGTGAGTTTTGCTCTAAGCAAGTGAAGGGTTTCATCTTATCCTGAGAAATTACTGAAATCTCTAATTTCACTCTCAGTTCTCTCTTAACTCTTTTTCTCAATATTTTAAAGAAAGCCTAATTTTAAATAGAGAGAGAGAGAGAGAGCTAAAATAAATTCTCCTCTCTACAGATATCACAATTAATAAAGTTTGAACTCAAACCTAGCTAAACTATTAAAATTGATCCAACTTATCAATCCATCATCAACAAATTGATGCTAATCATCAGATCCATACACACCAAACAATAAACCATCTCTCTCTCTCTCTCTCTTTTTTCTCTATATATAAATATGACATAAGCACAAAAAATAAATATACAAATAATCAAATATGTTTTTAACATAATTTTAATTAGTTATGTCGATTATTGGCTCAATTTCTAATCAACAATAACTTAAGTAATCATTTGCTTTAGCCATAAGCAATCATAAGCATCAAATTTATTTTTTCATCTACTTTCACACTAATAATTTATAAAACAAAATATAAAAAATTAAATATTCATCAAATATGTATTAAAAACATAACAATAATCAAATAATATACAAAATCCTTAAAATCTAATCCATATATTTCATTAATTAAAATCATCCAAAACAAGTCATATGCTATCAAAATTTCAAATTAGGATGTCAGTTTGAGTCAATAGATCAGTTTTGAGTTTGACACAAATTTAATTCAACTCAAATAAATGAGACCCAAAACCAACCCATTTATTAAACGGGTTGAAAATCTTCGATCTTCCGCTGATTGTTCTAATTCTAAACAGAACTCAGTGATCAATTTAAATATATGTTTATGTCAAAATTGAGTCTCAGTCAGAAAATCGAAGTCAAATTAATTAAGTAAAATCAAGTTAATTTCAACTTGGCAAGTCGAACTAAACCCAACTTAAAAAATTAAATTGATCAAATTCTTAAACCCAAACCCAAAATGAAGTTAATCGAGTCAACCTGAACCCCAATTTTTTAAACTGAGTTTGTATCAATTGCCGCATCAAGTCAATTTTTGACACCTCTCATTCAAATCCACTTAAATATTTATACCTTTGGAATCAAAACTTCCTTATAATGCAAATATTCAAAAAAAACTCATTATAAAAATTATATATATTATATATATTCAAGATGAAAAAAAAAATTAAATAATTAACTAAAATCAAATGAATATCCTTGCAGTTTTTAACTACAGTCCGTTGAAACACGACGTACTTAGGGTTGGCGGCGCCGCCTTCGGTTCCTGCAACAAGACATCAGAAATCCAGCCTCTGACGACGGGGAAGGATGTGATCGATCTGGCCACAGCGGGAAGGAAATGGTACATCTGCACCATCGGCAACCACTGCAAGAAGGGACTGAAGCTTCTGATCACCGTGGAAGAAGCCGAGGCCCCCGCTCCTTCGCCGACGGGAGGGAATGAAAACTAGGCCAATACTATGGCTTCGTTCGCTTATACCTAATTGGTGGGATTGGCCGCGGTAATGGCGACGGTGATTGTGCTCTGATGATGAGCGTTAGAAGGAGATTTGAGAGAAGAGGAATTTGTGTGGATTAGTTTGTGTTTGTTTTGATATGTTTTCGTGGGTGTGATATTGTGTGCTCGATTGTACTTCTTCTTTAATTCTTAATAAAATAAATAAATCTCTCTTGTTTTGTGTACATTAGTTGGTCTGAACTGTAAAATCGAACCGAATCGAGCTTATTTGATTAATCTGGTTCGATTTTCATGTTTATTATTTGATTTTCAGTTGAAATTATGTGTTTGTGCGATTTTTGATTTTTAGTTCGGTTTTAATTAAAAAAATTTCGGTTTAATCCGAAAAATCGATTTAGTCTCTCGATCGCGGCGCCCGCTTGTCGCCGAGTCGATTAAGGACTCGACGCTTGCCTTTGAGTGGCCGAGTCCGGCGTCATACTTCTTTGAGAGTCTCGCTTCGACTTCATTCCTTAGGAGGAGTTAGGACATAGCCGCATAAGGCATTCGGCAACATTCCGGCCCGAGTTCGGCGATTCTGAATCTCTGATTTCCGCATTCGACTTTCGGACTTTCCTATTCGCGGCTACTCCTATATTTTAGTTTTGCCTAGCGCTAGCCAGTGTTCTGTCTTCACGTCGATTTCTAAGTCTTTTTTAGAGGTAAGAACTAAATCATGATCCCAACTCCTCTATCACACCATTGTTGTTCTTTGTGTTTGTTGATGACTTGATGATGGCCTCTGGTGATCTGGACTTTATTTTTATTATCGTTGTTGATTGTCTTCCGCGTGGACCGCTTCCTTATTCATTTGTCTGTTTCGATTTTGAATCTTTGATGGAGCTAGGGTTTGACCGTTTGAATAAGACCTGAAGTTGATGTTTGATGTTTCTACTTCTAGTGATTGAATTACTTACAGTTTTCGCATTACATATTTTAAATTTCAAAACTAATGCAGACAAAATGTTTGCACATATTTTACCTCCTCTCTCTCTCTCTCTATCTCAACTGTTTGCACATATTTTACCATGAGTCCATGATATTTATGCAAGGTATATTTGTAATCAATAATCCTATGGACCTGCTGTTTTCAAATATGGATGAGTCGATCAAACTTATCTCTAAGCCGAGAATATGCATTAACATCACTTACAAGCAAACACTAAGGGTAAAGATTTATGACAAATGAAATAGCATTGAATTTTGATAATATTGTCAAAAGTTTTGATCGTTAATGATATGAGTAGGCATTAGTTTATAAGGAAGACAATAGATAACCTCAATGAAAAGAAGTTTAGGAACATACATAGCAAAATATATGATTTGAGCTATCTCAAGGATAATCTGGTTCTTATGCTTCATTTTAGTATGACATGTAGATGCACGTCTTGGTGGAGAATATAAGCCTTATGATGTTATTTTTTTCTTCTTAGTATTTTTTATGCAGCTATGCTAGTAATATTATTGATTATTGGGACGGCTTTAATGAAAATAGTATTGAATGGTAATGTTAAGAAATCTGACTATTTTTTGCTTTCATCTCTCATAATTTGTTGTTGGATGGTAATTTGGTTTGATTGTTATTTTGGACTTACATGCCAATGAAATACTAAATTTATATGCAGGCTTTTTTTAGGGTTTAGTAATATCTTTATAATTATGTGAACTCATAATTAAAACTTTATTGAATTATATATTTATCGTTGCGATATGTTATTATTATTTTTTTGCTTTAATGTCTATACGACCCTAAAATTTGTGTTAAGAATTTTGAAACTTTTAAATTTTAGAATGCAAATTTATATTAATTTATGTGGGTTGTGATACATATAGCTTAAAGATACATTATAAAACACTAATATTGAAAACAAAATACCACACAACTATAACAACAAAATAATATAAGATAGGGGCATCTACAAATAAGGATTAGCAAATAACAAAGTTCTTTGACTATGCATGGCTATAGTGTGTTTTACTCAACCCTAAATTAATATATGGTTCTTTAAATCCTTCAAAACACAATTTTGCAAATTTTCAAGAAAAAAAAAAAGATTTTAGTTATTTGAAAATTCAAACTATACCAATTAATGGAGACTACAATATAGTGGTGACGAACCACATCCATTTAAGATGGTTTCTAAGGAAAATCAAAGCAGAATAAAGATTGAAATGTTTCAAGGTCGAAATTAGGATGTAGATTAATTGCCCGTAACTTCTCTCAATAAAAACATGATGAAGAGGCAATACAAATGAGAACTTGCTTACTCATTCAAAGAATCATTAGATGCTATCATCATAATCAAGTAAGTTGTTTTCAAGTTCATCTTCCATGGCTTCCAAAAGATCTAGCCTCTGCATGTTAGAAAAGGCAAGCACATTAGATTTGAAAATCTACTAACATTCAATATGAATTCCTGCATTTTTCTTCGACTAATTGAACAAACAAATTGCTCGATCGTGACAATGTATATCATATGGTGAGTATGTTTTTCACAACCGATTATCCAATGCACATAAAAATTAAACCAAGCTTTCTAACATAACCCCTATTGAAAATCCCCTCCTAGAAGATAAGCTAGAGACATAAAAATCACCAGCTCCAAGTTTGGAAAAATTACAAACATGAAAGCATTAGAAGTATGAAAAAATATATAAATTGAGCAAACCTTTAAGGAGATATCAAGCCGACCATATTCAAGTTCAAGTTTATTTGCCATTGTTGCTAAAAATCACAGCAGAGTAAAGCCCTTAGCCTTGTGAAATCCAAAGAAATACAGGTATTTAAAGAGTGAACAAAACTCAGAAATTTTACGTAAAAAACCTGAAAAGAGGGAAAAAATCACGCAGCCCAAGAAAAGCTTCCACTATGTATCCGCTTTTAGAGTACAAAATCTTCCGATAACGGGATTACGAATTGAGAGAAAGGAACAACGACTACGTAATGTCAAAGCTAAATACGATGACGAACAACGAGAATGAACGAGGACGCGATGAAGGTCGTCATGATGGAGACCACGATGACAGAGGTTGGCGAGGATCGACGGCGGCGACCGGCGGCGGTGGTTGACGATCGTCGAGTGGTGGCACGGTTGTGCTTGGAGGATCTTCTAGCTTTAGGGCTCTCTCCTCTCTCTTGCTTGAGCCTCCCCTCATATATAAGAGGCTACTTTATAGGAGGTGACATCTCTCAGAATACATGCAAAATCCAACCACTCCTCTCCATCGAGGCTCATGCTGATTTCCTTGATCATATGATGTATTTTGTGTATTGAATGCTCAAATGAAGTCGACTTATGAGATCTTTGAAGATCCGGCCGTCGAGACGCCGATTTGACTATAAACACTCCATATTTGAGAGTTATTTAGGATTTAACCGACATCCCGAGTTTTCAAGGATATTTTAAGCTTGATTCACCCGCTTCAACTTCGGATCGACTTGCTTTTAAGATCAAGATTTTTTCACAGTAGTATTTTAAGTGTCATATCGTCCTCTATTTTGGATGACATTATCTCGATCATCCAAAATATAAATGTCAAATACTTGAAAATAGCAAATTCTTCAATGAAATTTGAGTCCATTAACCACACATTTTGAGAGAAAGATCTTCATGAGCACAAGATTACTACGCAGCGCAGGTCAGATGTGTGTAGGTATGTGTGCAAAGATTGAGTTACGACCATCCCACGAATCAAGCGCAGTGAGCGCATGAAGGCGCGCCAGGCGCGCTGCGATAATAATGCGCTGGCGGGTCGCAAGTGACCGCCATGGTAATGGCCGGTTGGCGGCGGGCAGCCAGGCCTCGCGGTCGCTGAACGGATTGCTGGTCGTGGTCAACGCGAGCCAACGACCAGGGTCAGGAGGTCGGGCGGCGTCGTAGCCGCGGTCAGCATGGACACGCAGGATGGTCGGGCTCGACGGGCCGAACGCGGAGCAGAGCGTTATACGCTGGTCACAACGCTATCCCGTCTGGCAAAAAACGTCCATTTTCGCCCATTTTAGCTCGTTTTCGCCATTTTGCTATTTTGAGCTTTTGACTTTTGCCTGGGGTCTATAAAACTCTCATAGGCGGGAAAGGCACCTTCTTCTTCTTGAGAGAAGGTCATTTGGACGATCGCGCTATTCATACCAGCGCTCCGCTTTTCCTCGAAAGAGGTGTTAACCGACCATCTGACCGAACGTCGACAACGTAGTTCATACCCAGCGCTCCGCCTTCGAAGAGGTGTCAACACCGGACCGACCGGTTCTGAGGCATCAAGACGTAGTTCATACGGCAAGACTCCAATTTTTCAAAGAGATGTCAACCGACCTCGTGACCGACCGGGTTCGGCGCAATCAAGACTGTAGTTCATACGTGCGCTTCGCTTTCCTTCGAAAGAGGTGTCAACCGACCTCGGACCGACCGTTCTGAGCGATCAAGACCGTAGTTCATGGCAAGTCCGCCTCAAATAGGTGTCAACTAACCTCGCCGACCAAGTTTGGAAGCGATCGCGTAGTTCATACCGACAAGGCTCCGTTTCCCTCGAAAGAGGTCAACTAACCTCGCCGACCGATCGGAGGCATCGGAGACGATAACCGAGATCTGGTCGACGGCGATGTTCAACGATGGTGGCCGACAACGGGCCGGGCTGACTGTGATGGTGGTCGGCGGATAACCCGATGGTGGTGACCGGTGGAGATTGCGATATGCGGCAGGACCTAGAATTTGAAGCCAAAGGGAACCATGGGGTGCGATGAATGGTACGGCTGGCACGGCAAGGCGTAGTCAGCGAATGACCGCGACGATGATGGTGGTGACGAAAATTGCGATGGTCGCGATGATGCGGTGGTGGCCGATTGGCCAGCAAGAATCGCGGCGAATCATTTGGCGAATGGCGCAGGCGATGACCGGCACGATGGTGGTCCGCAAGATACGGCGATGGTCGGCAGCGGATGAGAATCGGGCGACGATGACGGCAGAATGTCGGCCGAAGCGAGAATTTTGACCTATCAGTTTTGAGTGTGACTCAATTTAACGCATGAGGTTGAATTGAATCCGCCGAGGATTTTGACTATCCGGTTGTTTGTCGTGGTGCTACGACGCGATAAGATCGAATAATAGGATTTTGACATGGCGGTTTTTTTGTCGAAGTTTACGAGCGAACTGATGGAAGAGGTCAATTAATCCGGATCCGGGTTGTTGTCGGCAGAGCGCAATATTAAAAGGCCAATTGAATCCGGATTTTGACCTATCCGAGGTTGTTTGTCGGTGTTACCCGGCGACATTAACGTATGGAAGAGGTCGAATTGAATCCGCTAAGGATTTTGACCTATCCGGTTGTTGTCGAGTTTGCGACGCAACCTGGAAGAGGTAAGTCCACGGACCTTGACATATCCTAAGTTGTTGTCGAATTGCTAATACATTAACTATGTAAGAGGTTGAATCAAAACATCCATTTGTGGTTATACCAAAGTTGCTTCTTAACCTGGTCTTGTTTTTCCATGAGATGATTGGAAAATCATAATTTGCAAAGCATATCTCTTCTCAATGTTGAAATATCCTCCAACTTTGACTTATTTTCGATGGTAATCGACAATGCTAACAACATCTCCGAGATTAAGAGTTGCCCCAATTTTCGACAAAATTTGAAAGAAGTTTGATGAATCATTCTTCTTGCCCTTAAAAGCTTGAAATGCTCCACCTCGATAGTGGTTTTGATCATGTTGGAAAACTTGGTCATACAAGATGAAATAATGAGAATCAGTTCATGACGGTGCCAAACTGCGTCTAGAAAACCAGTTGTAGAGTAAAAGTTTACGCCTTTAAATTTGTTGTGAAATCCAAACACACGGTATTTAAAGAGTGAACAAGAAAACTCCAAAATTTTCATGTGGAAAACCTCAAAAGAGAAAAAAATCACCTGCCGAAAAGCTTCCACTATGTATCCGCTTGAGTACCAAATATTCCCGATAACGGATTACGAATATATGAGAAAGGAACAACCACTATGCCCACGCCTGTGGTAGTGGATGATGGCGATGAACAACGAGGAACAATGACCGCAAATGGCTCATGATGGAGACCGGCAGAGGTTGACGGCGGTGATGGCGGCGAATCGACGGCCGGCATGGTCGACGATCGAGTGGTGGTAGGTTTGGAGATCTTCTGCCTTTCTCTCCTCTTGCGACCTCCCTCATGGAATGAGGGCTATTTAGATCGGAGGACGTCTCTCAGAAATACTGCAAAATCCAACTACCTCTCCATCGGACGGCTCATGCTGATTTCCTTGATCATATGATGTATTTTGTGTATTTGAATGCTCAAAAAGTCGTAATTATAAGATCTTGTTAGATCCTTCGCGCCGAGACGCTCGATTTGACTATAAACACTCCATGTTTGAGAGTTATTTGGGATTTAACCGACATCCGAGTTTCAAGGATATTTTAAGTGCTTGATTTCACCGCCAACTTCGGATCGCTTGCTTTTAGCATCAAGATTCGGTTTTGTAGTATTTTAAATGCCATCAACCACTATCAAGCTCGAGCTTGATTCGAGCTTTTTAGGATGGTGCTCAAGCTTGAGCTTGTTAACCATTATTGAGCTCGATCATGATTCGAACGTTCACGAACTCGATTCAAATTGGATTATCAAGCCTATTAACGAGCAGATCATTTAATGAAATAAATGAGCTTTAACTAAATCTTAACCGTGCTTGTTCGCAAGTAGCTTGTTGAGAAATATACATGAATTGTATCGATTAAAGCTTATTAAGCCTTAAAAATAAAAAATCTAAACAATATTGTTCACAAACAAGCCTTAATCAAGCTCCTTAACGAGCTTTAAATAATATTGTTCATGAATATAAATGAACCGAATGACAAGCTATTCGAACATGTTCATTTAACAATTGAATATTTATAAAAATGTTCAATCTCATTTGATTATTTAATCAAACGATCATGAACGAGCTCTAATCGAGTCGAGCCATGAGTAGCTTGTCAAACGCTAGGTTCATTTGCAGCCCAATTATTAATCATCAATCAAAAGTATAAATTTGAATGCAGAATATAGATTCACATAGGAAAAAGGTAAATACACTGCTCTAATAATCCTATCTACACCATTTCAGTTCACCTCCCTTCTGGAATCATTTCCCTTTGGGAGACCACTCTCTTTATATACACTTTCTAACATCTACAATTGTTTAACTAAAGATACATGTTTTCATTCAAATGATACTCCTTCGAATTAGTATCAAAGCAATTTTTTTCTATATCAATATGTTCAACAACCTGATAAAGAAGACAACTACATTTTCTTCTAATTCAAGCTAAAAATAGTTTGCTCTTAAATATAATGAAGAATCAAATTGTTTTTTTTTCTTTTACCTCATCAAATATTCAATTATTAATCTTAGGTATTGTTTGATTAGTTGAATTTGAAAAGCAATGCAAAAAGAATATATTATAGAATAAAAGTGATGTATTTAAACACTTTAGGTTGTTTAATTGAAAGCTCTGTCAATGCAGAATTTTAATTTTTTTAATTGGTTCAAAGTAATGCAAAGTAAAATAAGATTATTTGTGGTGGAGATGACGGCCGACAGTGATAAGTGGCGACGTGGTGAGCAGTGGTGATCAGTGACGAGTGATGGTGGGTAGTAATGGGTGGCATTACCTGACAAGGCTAACAACCTATTTCACTATACACCAAACAGTTTATTTTAAATTCACTCAAATTTAAGAAATTTTAAATACACCAAATTTAAACTAGAGAGTGTATTTCAAATATGCTCAAAGTACACCGCATTTTAACGGTATCGTAATAGTAGGATAAAGGCTTCAATGGGTAACGCCAGATTTTGGCATGATGGAGAAAGATTCATGTAGCCGACCACATAGTGGGATAAAAGCTCGTTGTTGTTGTTGTTGTTGTACCAAATAGTGAAATTTTGAAAATGCATGCATTTGATTTATAGTACACCACAAATACTTGCAATCAAAAATCCCCTTAGTCAATATATATATTTTTATACATTCACAAGCAATTGGCAACAAAGCATATATCGAATGCTAATTTTTTTTTAATTGGATATATTATAAAATGTCATAAACCAACCCGAGTGCTCAAATATTGAGAGAGAACGAACGATTAATAGATAATTAAAAGATTCTCACATCACTAGAAATAGATAAGAACCACAACATTATCATTTTAAATTTTACAGGACTTCATAATGTCGATAATGGATAAATTACTTTGATACTAATTAAAAAACCTACCTTTAGCTATACATGTTCTCTCTTCTTCCATCTATTTATGTTACAGGAGATTTTTCTGAAAAATGATCATCAATAAAAGAGTGAATTAAACAACTTAATGGCTAATTATATCTCTAACTTACAGTAATTCAAAAATTAAGAAATATTATTCATATCAATTCCTATTAGTGAATCAATATCATATCTTTCCATGAAATAGTAAGAATATACTTTCATAAATGAGTAGAATGAGTAATCTTTTTTTTTCATTCGGATCTTAATTTTTCTTATGTTATAATATGCCTGTCACAGGAGCGACCGTCAAAATGTGCATATAAAGGCACATCATCACATAACCTTTACCAAACCAACCGAAGAGAGAATGTAATCTTTACCAAACTTAACCCAAAAAGGGTAGACATCCCTATTTCCATTTATGTGCCTAAGTACATTACATTTCTAATCAGTACCACAAGAGGATGAACTTCATCCATCAATATGCATAAACAATCATTGTATAACATAATCATTTTCAAATTTTTTTAACATGCATTTGAATAGTACCACTTGCTTATCATTAAAAAAATCAATTAAGATTTAATTATAAAATAAGGATTTCATAAACTAGAAAGGAGAAAATCATTTTGCAATAATAGTCTGGCATCAAATGAAACATTACTTAATATACATATAGAAGCATAAAAGCGTTGCAATATCAATTGAACATTCTCATACAGATCATAAACATCAATCAAGGCATTTTGATCTAATAGAAAAATAATTATAATTATAAAATAAAAAAATATAATTACAAACCTTATTTGAAAGACTAGTTTGCCTATGATCATTTCCTAGTGCAATACCTATGTTAATAAAAATTATTTTAAATACATAAGAAAATTATCAAAATTCATATATTATCTCAAATTTAAATTATTCAATCTCAATTTATATTTTGAAACTTGCTCTTCATTAAATTCTTAGGCTCCATTTTAAATACCTAAAATATTTTATGTATAAAAGTTAATTTGATTCTTTTAAAATTCTCCTAAAATTATAGCTCTCTTAAATTTTAATTTGATTTATTAAAAGATGAATATTTAATTAGTTCTAAAATAAAATTTTAAGTATTAAACTTATAGCATTTATTAAAATAATTTCTCCTTTTATATTTCAATTTAAATTTAATATATTAATTATTATTTATGTTAACTTAATTAATTGCATCATAAGTTGAAATAAAATTCAATTTACTTTATGTTTCAACTTCTCTTTTTCTTCTTTTCTTCAAAGATAATATTCTAATTATTCACCTAATTACTTATAAAAATATTTAATATTATTTATCCATTTTCTCTTTAATATATATTTAAATTATTCATTATTATTATTATTATATCCATTATTTTATTATTATTATTAGTGTGTTACTTTTATTATCATTATTTTATTACTAATATTACTATTTTATCATTATATTATTATACCATTATTATTACTATTACTATATTATTATTATAATTATAACTAATATATATATATATATATATATATATATATATAAAATATATATATATATATATATATATGTATGTATTAAGGATGAAAATAATAAAGATTTTTTCTTAGAAAGGATATCAAAAAAATGGATGATTTTGATAAACTTTTCAATGAAGAACTGAAGATTAATTTTCAATAATACTAAACAAAAAAATAATTTTATTTTATCATCGCTAATAAATCAGTTAGAAAAGCTTAAAAAAAATGAAATGTGAAAAATAGTAGACATGATGATTTTCCAATAGTGTGAAAATGTTTAGAGATCAAGGAATTTCTTACAAATCTTTTAATGTTATTTTAAAGACTAAAAGATGTCATGAGTGGAGAAAGAGTTTGTTTTCTATAGAAAAGGTGATGCACAAGAGTGCAAATTATGAGGAATTTAGTTAATGTATCATATATTAAAATTATGAGAGAAAGTAATGATTTAAATGTGATACAAAAGTTTCTCACAATGTTTAGTTCATGATTGATCTATTATGGATGATATACATTTGTTAAGATTTGTTGGAGAAGTAGAAAATAAGGAGGATCTACATGATATTTATGATTTAAAAAGCATGATAAAGTTTCAAGAGATGTTCTTTAGAGAGTTCTAGAACATAAAGGATTAATATTATATTCAAATCATTTAGATATGTATACTAGTTGTTACTTGTGTCCAAACACAAGGAGGATTGATAAAATATTTTCCTATTTCAATTAGATTACATCAAGGATCACTTTAAGCCCTTATTTTTTTGCTTTATGGATGTTTAGCAGTGAAGATGTACTGTGCTTTTCTGATGGCATTCTTCTTGTTGATAAGACTAGAGAGAGAGTCCAAGAGAAACTTGAATTATGGAGGCACATTAGTCTAAAGGTTTTCATTTAAGTAGATCTAAATAATATATAGAGTGTAATTTTAGTAGAAGTTCTATGTTGGTTAATATTAGGTGAACAAGTTATTAATAAGATATAGATATTTAGGCTCTATTGTTCAAACGCAGAAATAGATGAGATGTTAGTAGAATTCAAGTTGGATGGTTGAAGTGGAGGAATGCATCCATGTTGTGTGATAAAAAGTTTCACTTAAACTTAAGGAAAATTTTATAAGATTGTAAGACCAATAACTTATGTGCGTAAAGTTGGCCAATAAAAGCCAAGCATAAGACTAAGTTATGTTACGCATATGAGGATGCTGTGGATGAGTGACTTTACTCTAGATAAAATGTGAAATGAGTATGTTCGAGAAAAAGTTGGAGTATCAATATAAAATTAGAGAGAATCGCCTGATTTTACACATAAAGCATCGGTCGTCCGATGACAGAGTTTAGATGCATTAGATTTATTTTATGTTAGAAAGGTAGATACCTAAAAAAGACTTGGTTAAGATGTATAAAAATGACTTTAGTATACTTGAATTAAATGAGAATTTGACACATAATAGACACAATGGAGACGAATGATTCATGATACCCCACTTAGTGGATAAAAGTTGTCTAGTGATTGTTGTACTCTCTCCCCTAGTTCTTTTCCTTACCTAAATTAGGCTCAATCCATAGCTATACATGTTCTCTCTTCTTCCATTTATTTATGTTACGTGAGATTTTAAAAATGATCATCAATAAAAAGAGTGAATTAAACAACTTAATGGCTAATTATATCTCTAACTTACAAAATTCAAAATTAAGAAATATTATGCATATCAATTCCTTTGAATCAATATCATATCTTTCCATGAAATAGTAAGAATATACTTTCATAAATGAGTAGAATGAAGAGTAATCTTTTCTTTTCATTCAGATCTTAATTTTTCTTATGTTATAATATATACCTCACACAAGAGCGATCGTCAAAATGTGCATATAAAGGCACATCATCACATAACCTTTACCAAACCAACCAAAGAGAGAATGTAATCTTTACCAAACTTAACCCAAAAGGATAGACATCCCTATTTCCATTTATGCCCAAGTACATTACATTTCTAGTCGACATAAGAGGATGAAATCTATCCATCAATATGCATAAACAATCACTCTATAACATAATCATTTTCAAAAATTTTATCATGCATTTGAATAGTACCACTTGCTTATCATTAAAAAAATCAATTACATTTAATTATAAAATAAGGATTTCATAACTAGAAAGGAGAAAATCATTTTGCAATATTCATATCAACTGAAACATTACTTAATACACATATAGAAGCATAAAAGCACTTGCATCAATTGAACATTCTCATAAAGATCATAAACATCAATCAAGGCATTTTGAACTAATAGAAAAATAATTATAATTATAAAGTAAAAAATATAATTACCCACCTTATTTGAAAGACTAGTTTAACATTGGTACTCCTAGTGCAATACCTATATGTTAATAAAATTCTTTTAAATACATAAGAAAATTATCAAATACATAAGAAACTTATATCCCTAAATTCATATTCATGCATCATAATTCTAGAGTTAACTCACTTGACAAGCAATTGGATCAGAAGAGTTGATCCTAAAATATTAATAGACTTAAAACCATCCCATCTATAACTAGATAAGGTCTTGGCCCAAACTTCAACATAAAAAAAGGAAAAATCATTTTAATCCTATCGCACTTCTATACTTTAATAGGCAATATATCATCTCATCATCTTTTGAAAAGTAAACATAGTATTTAACTCAAAATCTAATTTGAGTGTACAAACTCAAGATAAAAAAAAAAATAAAGAGAAAGAACTCTCTCATCAAAGGCACCAACCATATATATATTAATTAAAGCTTAAAAAGGATGTATGTCCATGTAACAAAATTCTAAAATAACAAAAGCAAAACCAAAAGCATCTAAGTCATGAATGTGTCATCATGATACAAGGCCAAAATGTAAAGAACAAGACTCATAACTATAAATATCTAAATCAATTAGTACATTTGATAAAACTTCAAGATATATATAAAATATATGGCTCTCAAAATACCACAAAAGCACAAATCTTGATGTCGATATGATTTTGAGTCAAACCGACGAGATCAAGCACTTAAAATATCTTTGGAATCTTTGGGACATCAATTAAATTAAAATAACTATCAAATATGGAGTGTTTATAGTCAAATCGAATCTCGACGCGGATCTAATGAGCCTAAGATCTCACTTCATTTTTATTTGGGCATCCAAATGCTTAAAATACATCAAATGATCAAGAATCATCAGCCGTCCGACGAGGGGAGTGGTAGGGCCTTATGAATTTCAAGACCCTCCTCCCATCTATAAATAGCCTTCATTCCTCACATGAGAGAGGCTAAGTGAAGGGGAGCCAAGTGAAGAGCAAACAAGTGAAGAAGAAGAGGAGTCAAGCAAGGAAGAAGAGGAAGATGAAGAAAAGAAGAAAAATCTACCCAAAGCAAGGAAGAAAAGGAAGAGTCAAGGAAGAAGGAAGAGTCAGCAAGGAAGAAGGAAGAGTCCAAGCAAGGAAGAAGTGAAGAGTCCAAGAAGGAAGAAGAAGAGTCCGAAAGCAAGAAGAAGAAGAGTCGAAAGAGAAGAGAAGAGTCACAAGAAGAAGAGAAGAATCTCGGAAGAAGAAGCTCAAGCAAGATCCTCCAAGCGCCACCTCGCTCACGGCCATCAACCACTATCACCGCCACTTTCATCGCCAAATTGTCTTGCATTCCACTCTCTCAAAGAACTATTACAACCTTATCGTTGTTACATAGATTTTTTCCTCTCATATGCAACATAATCTTGTATCGGAAGACTCGTAAACGATATATAGTGGAAGCTTTTATCGGCTGTTTTTCCCTCTTTCGAGGTTTTCCACGTTAAAAATTCGAGTCTCGCTTTTAATTACCTACTTTGGACACAACAATAAGGCAAACTTTCACTCTACGCGACCGGTTTTCCAAAGACACAGCTTTGCCTGGGAAGAAAAACTCTTCAACCACAATTCCCGTGAACATCCACGTTATGGCCAATAGGCACAACACTCGTCACAACGGAGCCTCCCGCTCCAACTCCCGTCATTCTCAAAACCCATCCCTGAACCAAGGACGCCAAGTTGAGGGCGGAACGGGAATCTCTTTGGAAGATCGTGTCCGTCGAATGGAGGAGTCTCAAAATAAAATGATCCATTTGCAGATTACAATGTACTACTACAAACATATCTCCCCAAGATCGGTCGTTCTGAGGAGGTCAAACGCTAATCCTCCCGACACCGAGTTCCTCCGATGGAGACCGTAACGATCTCCTTGACACGCTAGTTCCACTCATCCATCGCAGTGTTTCAACCGTTACTAATCCACCGATCGTTGTTGATAGCTTCACAATGCTCATCTTGTTAATCCCGCCACATGACATTGTAAGTACGACGCTTAATACAAGATGAATTTCACCTTCAAGATGAAATCATCTTCACCCACACGGGTTATGAGGAGTCTCACCTTTACCAAGCCATTCTTCAACATCCAATTCGTAGGTTTCAAGCTTCAGCATTGATTCCTATGATGGGGCAACACACACGAACACATCGACCATTACAGACTATCATGCATATCCAACGAGCTCGACACACCGCTTTGTCCTTTCCTTACTCCTCAAAGGGCAAGCTCACTGGTTCTACTCTCTTCCAAGGGATCCATCCATACCTTTAACTAACTCGCCAGTTCTTTGAACTTCATTTCAAATCGGAGAATCATTAAAGATTCCTCCCATCTTTCCGGTATTAGACAGAACGAGGGGGAATCACTCAAAGAATACTTCCAGAGGTTCTCCTTAGAAGCTCGCCAAATACCGGGTAATCAACTATTAAGAGGAGTTTTCTTGAGGACTCCGCCCGTGGCCTTTCTATTCGCCATTAATGCGGGGACACGGTCCGCTTCATATGCCAACTTAGTTCATCGTAGAAGCACAAATCTCCGCCGATGAAGCTATTAATGCCCATCGCAAACAATTTGAACAATATGCAGGAAAACGCAAAAAACACCAGAAATGTGGACCCAGCCCATCAAAAGAAGACAAGGTAGTCATGATCTCCTCCACGACCCCCCCATATCAACGCGTGAACCTAATCGAAAAGACACACACCAACACATCTCGTGTTAACCTCGATGGCTATTCGAATGAAGAACATATCAAGTGGCGCATCCATTGAAACCGAATTCAGAAATCGAGCAATATTGTCATTTTTTTCATCAAGTGGACATACTATCAAGCATGTATACAACTCAAGGAAGAAATCGAGAGACTCATTCAACAAGGATATACGTCATTTTGTGAAGAATCGACCACCTCAAACAAACACACCTCCGCTTTGGGGCAACCAGACAATCATCACAAAACAACCAAATAATCATCAAATAATTGGAGAAATTGAAACAATCGCAGAGGATCGATACTACATAATCAAGTTCTCGCACTCCAAAGAACCGAGTTGAAGAAGTCTCATTGATCATTCCATCACTTTCAATGACTCGACTTAAGGAGTCCATATCCCTCATCAAGATCCACTTGTCATCGCTGGTGGATCGGTGATCCTTGTTATAACGTTAAAAGAATTTTGATTGATAATGGGAGTTCGCGATGTCTTATTTTACTCAACTTTTCTTAACATGGGCCTAGGGCAAAAGCTCCAACCACCGGACCATTATATATGGGTTTGATAATCACCCAAGACGAAGGGACAATCACTCTTCCTCTACCCTCTGAGAATTCCCTCGACAAGTGACTCATTTAATACAATTCATGGTGGTCAAGTCGATTCGATATAATGCATCTGGAGGCCCCTCCAATCAATTTTCTATCATCACCTCATCTCAAGATAAAATTTCCTACCCCTGGAGTTGTGGTTTGTGGAAATCAACAGACCAATCATGTTATCTCGCATAAAGCTCAACCGCCTTCCATCACCTTCGATCAAGATCTTAACTTTCGAGATGAAAGAGTACCTCAAAAGCTTCCCCGAAGATTTACTCTCAATAGCATTATCGATGACCAACCATTACCAACAAAGGTAAGTGGGATCTTTACTCGAAGAACAAAGGGAAAAGTATATAAATTTCTACATAAATCAAGACATATTTGCTTGGAGTCCGAGATATCGGGTCACAATGTAATCACGCACTCTCAAAATTAATCCAACGCTCAAACCAATCATCCAAAAGAAGCGAGTTTTGCACCGATCGCCTTCGCTATTGAACAAGAAGTTAACAAGCTCATAAGCGGATTCATACGAAGTGCATTACCCAACATGGCTAGCAAATGTTGTCATGGTTAAAAAACAAATGGAACATGGAGGATGTGTGTTGATTATACCGATCTTAATAAGGCCGCCAAAGGATAGTTTTCCTCTTCCTCAAATCGATCAATTGGTGGACTACATCCGACATCAAATGCTCGCTTTTTTTGATGCTTATTCGTACAATCAAATAAAGATGAACCCAAGATGAAGAGGTTCTTTCAAACATATAAAGGTTTATATTGTTACCAAGTCATGCCATTTGATTAAAAATGCCGGCTACCTATCAACGCATGAATAAGGTTTTAAAGACCTATTACCACAATGGAGGTGTATGTGGATGACATGTTAGTGAAAAGCTTAGAAAAGTCACAACATATTTCGGACTTAAGCATGCTTTGACCTCCTTCGACGCTATATAACATACGACTTAACCCAAGACAAGTGTGCTTTTGGGGTTACGTCGGAAAATTTCTTGGATTTATGGTAACTCACCGTGGGATAGAGGCTAACCCTGAAAAAATCAAAGCTCTCCAAGATATGATTCCTCCGAAGAATATCAAAGACGTTCAACGTTTGAATGGTTGAATTGCATTATCCGTTTCTAGCCCGTTAGGGACAAATACTTGCCATTCTTTAAAATATTGAAGGGAGCTAAAATAATAATTTTCAATGGACCGATGAATGTCGGTATGCTTTTGAGCAACTAAAGAATATCTAGCATCTCCACCCCTATGCTATCAAACCTATTCAAGGAGAAAGCGTTATACTTATATCTTGCGGTTTCTTCCAATAAGCTTCGGTTTTAGTGCGAGAAGAAGATGGGGCACAACAACCAATTTATTACGTCGGTAAAATTCTCTCGATATAGAAAGTCGTTATCCATTTGCGGATAAAGTGGCTGGCGTTAATTTTCTCGGCCGAAAATTGCGTCCATACTTTCAAGCTCACACCATCGGCGTTTACGATTTACATTAAGGGCCATCTTACGTAAAACCGTAAGTATCTGAGATTGATCAAATGGTTCAGAACCGAACTAGAGAATTTGATATAAATTTTCTTCTACCGCCATAAAGTCTCAAATAATGCGTGACTTTATAGTGGAATGCACCAACCCAACTCTAGAAGAGCTATTCACACTGCCTTTCATCTCCTCAATGGACTCTCTACGCTGATGGAGCTTCAGAGTATCGGTGTCGTGCGGAATCCTACTTGTTTCCCCAAAGAAAACCTAGTATGGACTTCGCTAAAATTCCAAGAACTAATAACATGGCCGAATATGAGGCTCATCGCAGTGGTTGAGACTCGCCATCGACAAGCCCAAAACTTAGTAATTCACACCCACTCCCAAATTTGTCAGCCTCCCAAGTTGGAGAGGAGATTTTAATACTCATAATCCTCAACTGGTGCAATATCTCAACTTGGTAAAATCTCTTCATTTCACATCAAATCATCACATCATCCACATGAGAGAAGAATACTGGGACGACGCTAAGCTTGCTACTCTACCACCGGAGATCTATTTAAGAGAAAGCATGTTGAAGAAATACATTTTCCTAAGATCCGGCCATGGCCATGGATAATTCAAACTATTGATGAGGAAAAGGAACGCTCATGGATAAACCCATCCTATCTTTTCTACAAGAAGGAACCCTTCCTCAAGATCCAACTTCCAATGCCTCCTCAAGACAAGCTTCAAACTTTGCTATTATTGGAGGTGAACTATACAAGCGAAGCTCGTCCATATCTCAAATGCCTTCCACCTTCGTCGACACGCTGCTAAAAGTAAAAGAGGTTCGTGAATATGTGGGGAACACCTTGAGGAAGAGCATTGGCCCTTAAAATCATGAGGCAAGGGTTTTATTGGCCTACAATGAAACAAGATGCCTTGAGTTCACAAAGAAATGCTAGTTGTCAATTGCATTCTAACCTCCCTCACATGCCGTAACTCTCATCCATTCAAAGCCCATGGCCCTTGCTCTTGGGGATTGATATCATGGGACCTTTTCCAATGATCGGGCAACGAAAATTTATCATTCTAGCCGACTTACTTCACCAAATGGGTAGGTAACCACTCGCTAAAATCACAGAGGCAAATGCCAAACAATTTGTCTGAAAAATATAATATGTCGATTCGTCTTCCGCAAAGATCATCACCGACAATGGAACTCAACCATCGAAAAGTCTTTACGCCCTTTTGCAAAGATCTTCACATTAAATGAACGCTCAGAGCACATCCTCAAACTAATGGGCAAACCGGTTACCAGACCATACCATACTCAAAGGACTAAAAACACGCGAGAAGGGGGGCAATGGGTTGATGAGCTTCCCAATGTTCTTTGGGCCTACCGCACCGCACACCAGAACCCCAACCGAGACACCGTAACTTGTGTTTTGGTAGGCTATCATACCTGGATATGGGTTCCAAGTCCAAGAGTCTTTTGATCATGGTAAGAATGAAGAAAAACTCCAAAGACACCTAGATCTACCCCAAACTCATGATATATCTCTACCGACTCCTCCTATCACCAACCTGTAGCTCGCCACTTCAACAATAAGAGTGAAACCTCCCCATATCCGTCATGACTTGGTCCCGCTGAAGTCTCGGTGTCGCAGTAAAGGCCCCTCGAATAAACTCTCACCTCCGGGATGGTCCGATGTGGTTATAGCTATGGTGTGAACGCTCAAGCTCAAGGACCCGTAAGGAAAAACTCTACCTCAACTGAATACTAAGAATCTTCAAAATATTATCAAGAATCTCGCATAATTATTATGACTTTATCTCCCACATTTCATCCTCGTGATAATTGGCCCCACCACCTAGTGATCAAAGCTTGTTGTTATTGTTGTTGCTGCCGCCTGTTGTTGCGTTGTTGTTCTCATTTTCTTGAAGCTCATTTGTCTTATGATTATATCATTGAACTAGTGAATTCACAAACCAGATTTACTTTCTCTTTACTTTTCCTCCCCTTGAGAAATATACAACCTATGTTACATCTCCATGGAGACATGATCAATCCCATGGACTTGATCGATTCTTCCATGTCATCGAGCAAAAAACTCGACAAACAACCTGTGATTGGCGGATCTCCTTCTTCCATACGGGTTAATGTCATCGAAAAAACTTTGACAAACAACCCGTGAGGTCAAAAGGTCCTCATGGATTCCACCATCTTCTTCCATATGCTAATGTCATCGAAAAAAACTCGACAAACAACCCGTGAAAGGTCAAAGGTCCTCGACTTCACACTCTCTTCCATACGTTAATGTCATCGAAAGCAACACTGCTCGATAGTCGAAAGTCCTCGCGGATCCAACTCACCCATATTAGCAACGCCAAATAATATTTCAACCAATTACCCCAGATGAGTGAAAACAAGATAAGGGCGTATAAAAAAAAAAAAGGGTAAAAAAGAAGAGGGTATATCCGTGTATCATTGGCAAAGACTAATAATGATATAAGAAGGAATTAAGATCCCGATAATGACATTACATAGAACAAATGACTAAGAAAGACATCCATAACCAATGCTACATAATATCGATATCCTCATCACTAGAGACGCCCCCCCTCGAGCCCACCTCACAACTCCTTCCTTCTCTCAACTCGTGAAGGATCTTCGAGGCTTACGGGAGAAATATCCTCACTTTGGCCTGCATGTATATTCTCTTCGTAAAACCCTCGATGAAGCCCTCCTCTAAACACTGTCGTTCCAAATCCTTCACTTCAACATCAAATATATGGTTACGAGCTTCCTGGATAAAATCTTCAATAGTGCCATGATAAGCCAGGGAATTCTTGAAGTCTTCCACTGCCTTAGAGGCGATCTCGCTTGCTTCCACTTCTGACATTCTATGCTCCTTTTCAGAAAGACGATCTTGTAATGTTTTCTTATCCACTGCAAGTGCCCTGATTCTCTTCTCCTTATGGCGAAGTCTCTGCTTCTCGCCTCAATCACCATCACGAAGGCTTCCACCTCCCTCGACACTGAGAGAAAGAGAAGTCGACATATTCGCCATGCCTCTACACTCACCAACTCAATTCTCCAAGGTCACCACTTTAGCTTTATCATTCATCCTTCATACTCTCGCCAAGCAGATATTTTATCTTCACAAATTCAAGATTCCATTCATCTAAGGCAAAAATGAGTCAAGTCCTAATGACTGAAGTTACCTAAAAAAAAAAAAAAAAAAAAAAAAAAAGAAAAATCACATCAAGACTAATGTTACATAGAAGAATATAAGGCGTAAGGAAAAACAACGCGACCAATTCATCCGCCTGCTGACGCCCAAGACATATGTGATTTAATACCTCCTCAGGAATTTGCGGCTTAGAGTAACGAACTCCCCCATCATGAGTCGAAACAGCTAAACTCTCAGATGCTAAGTGAACATCATCTCCACAGATATCTAACACAGCCATTTCAACACGAGTCTCCTCTTCTCAGAAGATGGAACATCATGCTACCGCCAGGATTCAGATAGCCTGAGAGAACCCTATGAGAATGAGGAGAACTCGCCACCCTTTCTCTTCAACTAAGAGCATGAGACCTTCCGGATAGAAAGACCAACCTTAAACATCCTATCTTCAACTATATATTTATCGATGTAATGTAATGCAACTCATGTTGCAAGCTTCCCACATCAGAATATTAAGAGTTGCTAGAATATCATCCTGACATCACGATCCGGATCATTCAATCTTCCCATTTCTCGTGAAGGCCCCACTCATTCTTCACATAAAAAAATCCAAGAGACCAAGTTTTGACTGATCCAAAATTCTATCCAGCTTTATAGCTCGATAAGAAACGGCCCTGAGCATCACATGTGAATCTACACACATTCCCAAAGTAACCCATGCTCCTCAAGAAGGTTGTCAAACCAATAATGACCATTAAAGCTCAAACTAAAATTGCATCAAAGCCACGCCACATTTTTTGAAAATCTCAATCACTCAGAGCCAAAGTGGAATCGCAGCAAAGACGTAAGAGTCATCTCTGAAATAAGAAAGTACCGGAGGAACAGTGCTCGATCGACTTTTGAGCCACAATAACCCATCGGGAAGAAAAATTTCGCTAAACACCATTAAACTATCTGTGTGAGAGGGTGCATCGCCCCCGCCATACTATGAGTTTTCTTCTCGACCATCACCTCAAGACGCTAGACGCTTTTTTTTTGACTCCGCCAAGCTTTGAGTAAAATTTTTCTCCCACGACGCCAAACTTTTGAGTTATGAGGACAATGGTTCTTAACCGATACTTCCCGCCATCTTGGCAATTTTCAACTATCAACCTTCCATCGTTTCCTAAGAGTAAATGGCCTGACCCCTAACCTGCATAATCCGACGGCGAACGGACGAGGTCGGAATACGATCGAGACCTCCTAACCTGCAGACGATCCGACGGAAAACGGACGAGTCGGAACTGAACCACGACGCTGGCCGACCGCTTCCTAACCTGTGACGATCCGACGGCAAGAACACCGGAACCGGAATCATCGACCATATGCCTCACAATCACCTCCTAACGGACGATCAAGAACGGACGAGGTCGGAAACTCCACGACGACCGCTTTGAACCGATCCGACCGTGAACCGACGAGGGAACCGGAACGACGACTCGATTCCTTCACCTAACCTGACGATCCGACGGACGGAAACCGGACGAAGTCGGAACAACCACGACGCATCGGCCTCGACGCTCTAACCCGACGACGATCCGACGGACTGCGAACCGACGAGGTCGGAACTGGAACCACGAATCGCGGCCTCCCTAACCCGTGACGATCCGACGGGCCAAGAACCGGACGAGGTCGGAACCGGAATCGACGACCGCGGCTCGACCGCTTCCTAACCTGTGACGATCCGACGGCCAAGAACCGGACGAGGTCGGAAACCGGAACCACGACGCATCCGGCTCTTCGACCGCCCTAACTAACACGATCCGACGGCTGAACGGACGAGGTCGGAAACCACGACGACGCATCTGGCCTCGACCTAACCTGTGACGATCCGACGGACGAAAACCGACGAGGTCGGAAACTGGAACCACGACGCACTGCGGCCTTTGATCGCTTCCTAACCCGTGACGATCCGACGGGCCAAGAACCGGACGAGGTAGAACCAACCACGATCATTCTTGATCGCCTCCCCGACGCTTCGACACCTCCAAAGAACCTCACTAAAGAAGAAAGGGAGAAGGAAAATGTGCCTCTCCTTCATCCTGGTATTTATAACCCCCATAAGGGCAAAATGGTAAAACCCCTCAAAACGTCAAACTCAAATCACCTGCCTGTCATGTTGCGGCTTCAGGGCTACACATGTCAGCATACAGACACATACATATGCCAGACGCAAGGATAGGCCTGGCTATCTCTCCGCCTCTTTCACCCGGATCGGTTCACCAGATGGTTCACACCAACCAGATGGACTGCTGAACTGGACGAACGGTCACACCGCTGGACGCTGAATCCTGACCACGCTATGGCTTCATGCATGGCCCACTTACTGGCCCGGGCAATAAGCGTACCATGGCTTCGGCATTTCACGACGTGCCGATTGCGGAGTGGCTGGGACGCATACACAAGCGTCACAGACGCTCGACGGCTCATCTCGAACGTCCTAAAACTTCAAGTATCCAAATAGCTCCATAACCTCAAAATCTTATGCCAACGCTACATCTTCTTCCATAATCATAATTTTGTATTTTTATGGTTTTATTCTTCAAAATGTATGATCACGTCCGACGCTTCGCTTGAAGAATTCATTATTTTCGAAGATGATGACATATTTTGATGATTAAGCTAATGTCATCCAAAAATAGGGGCAACCGATACTCTCAAAATACCACCACCAAAGCACAAATCTTGATGAAAGTTATACATTTTGAGTCAAACCGATCGAGATCAAGCACTTAAAATATCATCGGAATCTTTGGGACATCAATTAAATCCCAAAATAACTCTCAAATATGGAGTGTTAAATCGAAGGCCTCGATGAAAATGATCTAAGAGCACATCTCATAATTGGACTTTATTTGGGCATCCAAATGCTTAAAATACATCAAATGATCAAAAGAATCATCCCGAGCCGTCCGATCAGGGGAGTGGAGGGGCCTTATATGAATTTCAAAATGCCCTCCTCCCATCTATATAACAGCCTTCATTCCTCACACAGAGCTTGCTGAAAGGGAGCCAAGTGAAGAGTCAAACAAGTGAAGAAGGAAGAGTCAAGCAAGGAAGAAGAGGAGCCACCGCCGTCGGCCGCCAACCACCACCGGCCACCACAGCCGATCCTGCCAATCTACCAAGCAAGAAGAAAAGGAAGAGTCCAAGCAAGGAAGAAGTAAGAGTCCGCAAGGAAGAAGCAAGAGTCCCGAAGCAAGAAGGAAGAAGAGTCCTGGAAGGCAAAAGGAGGAAGAATCTGCAAGTGAGGAGGAAGAAGAAGCTCAAGCTTGAAGATCCTCCAAGCAAGGTCGCACCTCGCTCGACGGCCATCAACCACCATCACCTCCACTTTCATCACCAATTGTCTCAGATTCCACCTCGCCACAAAGAACCATTACAACCTTATCAGTTGATACCGTTTTTTTTCCTCCCTCATATGTAACTCAGAATCTTGTATGAAGACTCAGACTCAAATAGATATATGGAAGCTTTTTATCTGGCTAGCCCGTGGTTTTCCTCTTCGAGGTTTTCCACGCTAACTGAGTGTCTCTTGTTCTTTAATTACCTAGGACTTCACAACAAGGCTAGTGAACTTTCACTCTACCGCGACGGTTTTCCAAAGACACAACAAAAAACAATCATTTTAAGCTAGAGAGGTCGACAATACTTGAAGAAATAATTTATCACTGACCATTTTTTTAACATGTCGACATGACATTAGCATCTGCCGTAATCAAATCCAATTCAAAGTTGATGTACAAACCGCAGATATGAATTAACACAAAAATCACTATGGAATTTTCATTTACAAGAAACTTTGATCGATCAAACTATTCTTTCTTAACCTTCCGCTTTGTCGTAGGAAAAAAATTAATTTTTTCATATGGACTTAGATGAGTAATTGAAATGCTGTATTGTTATGGAAACAAATGTCATACAAGTTTACTTTCCTAAGCTAGTCAACAAACCCATCTTAGAGCTAGTTCATCAAAAGAAGTCATGTGCAAGTCATCTTAACCTAGTGGTTGAGAGCTTCAGCCAACCAAGAGGTCTTGGGTTCAAGTTCTTATCACATGCATTGTGTGTGTGTGTTTGAGATTAAATTCTCTCAAATGTTCTAAAAAAAATGCAATAGTCGTAATTATCTTGTTCAGATACGAGTAAAAGTAAAAAAGGGTGATTGTGCCTATTTATGTGTGTATTCTATATCTTGCCATGATTTTAATTTTTATAAATATTTTGATCATAAGTCATAAATAATATAAATTATGAGACAAACTAAATCACAGAAAGGCAATGAGAGAACACACCCTCCATGCCCCCACCTTGGATCTTCTCATGATTAGAGTCCTAAATGGTGTAATCATAATAATGCTACATTTGAAATAAATTTTAGGTTAAGGGATATATAGTTGGAGGCAACTACATCATATACTACTATTATGGGGACATATGGCATTTAAATCAACCACTTCCATGTCCCCATCTCACCCATCTAATAAATGAATAAATACATAAAAAAAATCAATCTAATTTTTTTTTCATATTTTTAATATTACATTATATATATATATATATATATATATATATATATATATATATATATATATAAAGAGAGAGAGAGAGATTATTTTGATAGCAATTATTGTTCACAAACATTTTATTTAATTTTTTAAGTCAACTTACGTTAATTTAGAAAGTCAAACCTCTAATTTTGATTTATTTTAATAACATTTTTTTTTAATTTCATGGCCCATTGTTGACCTCCACATATGTGGCATAAGTCAAGTCCACAAGCTAAATTCGATGGACTTCGGAAGCGAAAGTGCGCAAATCGGGGTTCAAAATGCACTGGACATCACCGAAAATGATCGAAACGACTTCGATTGGACGACTTTGTGCGTTGAACGTCAAAATTAATCAGAATATAGGTATTGCAAAATCTAACGAACAATTGATTAAGCGCTGTATCGATGTAATGTCGATATGTCGAAGTTGAAAATGCGGCGATATCCAAAGCGACGTTCATGAAATTGTGTCGTTAAACGTCAAAATCTATCAAATGACTATCCGCTCAATTTAGACATGTACGATTGTCAGTGATTTGAAGTGATAGTAGCGAGGTGAAACGTCTTGGGCGTCGGCAATTAACTCAAATGACCTCCGATTAATGACGGACTCGCCATCGCGTGAACATCAAAATTGATCGGATATAAATATTGCGACGATGAGCAGCGTCAACCTTCGAAGTCATCAACGCGCGCTCGAGATCGAAAATCGGAGGATCAAACTTCCGCTCGTGAAATTGATCACCATTGACTTGGCAAAATATATCAAATAAGGCTTTTTCAATTGAAGTGCTTGAAAATCGGCGGTCGAAAGTGGCGACTCATTTTTGAAATTAACTCAATTTGGCCGAACCAAAGCGGCCTCCGATCGTAGCAAAATTCGTTCGAAATGAAATTCTACTAAATCGATATATATATTGGTTATGTGTATTTAGGCATGAAATCTAAATTAAAATAATTTAAATTAATTTAAAATTTTCCAAATTACCCGATGCTCAACCCTTTCGCTTATTTTCAGTTTTGTGAAAAGGAAATTAAAAAAAAATTAAAGATAATCACTCCCTCCATTTTGAACATAAAACTCGGCACTCTCCCTCATTTTCAACTCACGTTTCTCTCTCCTGATTTCCGCACACAAGGTAATTCTCCTCCCTTTTTCGGAATTTTTTCTCGGTTTCCAATTTTCTTCCGTTCTGGGTAAAACCACGCCGACGGCACCGCCGCTTCGGCGGAATTCCTCGTTCGCGCCGTCCCGCCGCCGGCAGAGACAACCGCCCGCCGCTGCGGCAGCCCCTCCGTCGCTCGGCAAAACCGCGCGACCCGAACCCGCGGCCGTCCCGCGCGTTCAGCGCGACCCGTTCCGCCGCACCAACCCGCCGTCCGCTGCGCATCCCGCGACGCACCGCCAAGCCCGCCGCGGCCCGCCCCGCAGCGACCAACGCACTGGCCCGCTCCGGCCTTGCCGCCGTGCCGCCGCGCTCCGACCCATCCGCCGTGCCGCCGTTCCGCGACCCGCGCTTCCGCCGCTGCTCCGACCCGCACTGCAGAGCCGTGACCCGCTGCGCTGCCGCGACCGCTTCCGCCCGTTCAGCCGTGCCTCCAGCCCGTTCGGCCCATGCCACTCTGACCCGCGCCCGGCGGCCCAGCCCAGCCCGCCAGCTTGTATCCAACCCTCATACAGCCCAAATCTGCTGTTTTAGCCCATTCTGCCAAGCTGCGCATCCCACCATCCAGAAACCGCAATTTTATTCGGTGGTCGGGAAGAGCATCGTCAGATAACTTTTTCGTCGCATTCGCATTTTCCGCCGCGTCGGAGAAGAACGTCGTTCAGTGGTCTTCTTCGGTTTTCGGCGTTTCTTATCATTTTCCTACCTTTCGTTGTCGGAAGAACATCTTCAAGAGGCGCATTCTTGTTTCGATTTCTGGCGTCGCATTCATTGCGCTCCTACTTTATTGCAAAATCGAGGAAGAAGAACAGTCGAGTCAAATTCTTCTTTCGATTCTCGGCGTCGCACCCCTTGCATCCCCAATCAGAACCCTTCCTTTGCCAGAACCTTTGCGCTGCAAAATAAGTCAGAACATGTGAGATTTGTGAATGTGAATATATAAATATGCTTGTATGGTTTGAAGACCTCATTGTATTCAAGAGGGCTGACGGATGGAAAAACAGTGGTGTCGCATCTGGCTCATTCAAGAGTCGTCTGGAGTCAAATATTTGTTAGATGTCCCTGCGAAATCTTCAAAATTTTGTCTAATTTCCAGACTTAGAAAAAAAAAAAAGGGGAAATAATTATATATTGCATTGTATGTATTCTTTCAGGTCCGAAGACCTCGTTGTGCTCAAGAGGGCGCGATGAGATGAAAACTTCAGTGTGGTGTCATAGACACCACTCATCAGAGGCTGCAGTAAGAACCAGATCCGCTCCATGGGGATGACGTCGAGAGGCTACCAAAATTTTGTCAAAACTTTGACTTAGAAAAAATGTGAGGATAAAATGAGCGGACTTAGGAGCGCTAAGTAGAAAAACTTGCAGCTAATTTTATAGCGTCAAATGAAAAATGGGGGGGGGCTTTTAAAGCAAATTTTGGGAAAAATAGAATATTTATTTAAAATGCTAGTAAAATTTGAGAGAGGATAATATGAAACTCATAAATTTGGGGGAGGTTAATATTAAACTCACAAATCTAACTGCAAACTTATATGACTTAAATTAAAGTGGTAAAGTGAGTCCTCTTTTCTTACAAATTCCTCAAAATTAAATAAGCTTTAATTGAAATTTGGGGGGAACTAATGCTAAACTAATAACAAACTTGCAATAAACTTAAAATCTAAGGATAAATTCAAATTGAGTTTAATAACTCTTATATCAATATGGAGGTGATTACTTATCTTGGTAATAAGTATAAGTGGGGGTTAAGCAACAAACATTGAAATCGGCATAACTTATCAAAATTGGTGTAAATTGCACTTAATCAAATTAGGAGAATTACAAAAACTCAACAGATAAACTAAGTGCAAACAGTGTGTTAAACTACAATCTAAATCAAAACGCCTTCTTCGCCACCAGATCTGCAACCCTTTGTATAAGCAGACAGAAGGCGATACTAAATCAAAATCTACAAAAAAAATAATAATTTATAGGGCCCCTTTTGATCAAAAATTAAAGAATTTCATTCTAATTATGATTTTTAAAATTAATGATTTCATTAATTAGATGAAATTAGTTAAGCTACAAACACCTGCATGTGCTCGGATATAGAGATTTCAAGTGCAAATTTTGATCTCTGAAAAGGCTGCGCAGGCTAAGTTGGAATTAAATGAAAATTTGAAATCAATCTCATAATTCAAACATAAAATTACTTAAAATTACTATACAGCATGGGAAACCTTCGAATGCTTAAATTCAAGGTGAGGATGTTGCATTTGCTTCTCGGTTTATACTTATGGCCGCAGTTAACAAAACCTAAAACCTATAATAAGTTTCAAATCGTGAAATATGTGAAACGATTACGTGGTGATAGTAGATCTAATCCTCTATTAGCAGCTTAACAGAGTTGACAGGATCTAAAACTCTTAAACATATGCCAACTAATCAATTTTCCAAATCAAATTAAGTAACAATATAAAAACTGCTTAAATGAAATTACGTATTAAAACTTAAAGCAAAACTCAATCTATCCTTGATAGTTTTATGGGGTGACAAATTAAAAAAAGCTCAGGAATGTCTAATCAAGTGTTCAATGTTTACTCTCAATCAATCTTGCCGTGGGGCGTGGTGTGTCCTCATGCATGGCGATAGGCTCCATAGATTAAGCAATTACTAAGTCCTCGATCGGTGATTTGGCCAATCGACTCCATTATATTACGATGATCCGTATGCTCTCCAATGGCTCGCTTTTGAGTTTGAATCATAGGGTATACTTGATAGGGCAAACAACCCTCTGTTAGCTAAGGTAGACTTAAGTCTGTCTCCTTAGACAAACACCACCAGGTCTACAAGGATTTTTTGGACAACGTAACCTATGTGTTGTTGATGAGGATCATTCGTCGGGTTGGGTATTCCCATTAAGTAGTAGGGATTATTGCCAGGATGGGAAACCATGGGATCTAGACGCGTCATCATTCCCCAACCATCCGGTTTAAGTTAAAATGAAGAATTTCATATCCAAATTCTAAAACTAAAGCATACATCTACTTTACTATCACTTATTGGGAAATTAATTATAGGGGCTCGCGCCTATAGGAAACCTGGAACCAAATCTAAAGTTCTCACCAGATGAGGACGAAATCTCTGGGTAGTGTCTTGTCTACTATTTTCTCTTACGAAATTACAGCACTTTAAAACACTTTTCATCAAGAGGTCGATGGTGAATTTTAGAGCACCCATCTCTTTAAATATGAATCCCCCCCACCCTTTTAAACCCTAATGGTCAAATTTCAAGTTTATATTCAATTCGAGCTCAAATCAAGCTTTCACATAGATGCTCATACTTCGCTTGTTTAAAATTTTATACAATCATACTTGATAGCTCGTACTTAAATTGTTATAATTAATTAAAGGCATACTTAAATGAGCTAACAAATATAATAAAATAAATAAATAAATACTTTAAGTTCTCATATTAATAAATAAATTTATAAATAATCAATAATTATAAGGGAAAAAGTCTATTAAAGTAAATATTATAAGATGCACAAAGAGTTTATTGTAACATAGAACATAAAATACAAATATATTATGTTAATATATATTGATAGGTTGTACGAAGTAGTCCTCAGAGGCCAATGTTTTAGATCCTAAGATGAAGATAACATCAAAATTAACACTAAAGTTAAAAAAAAAATGGATTGGCATTTAACAATAATATCAAATAGGTGTAGCTGTTTGGGATCACTTTTATTTTTTATTTTTATTTTCAGTTTTTTTTGCTTTTATTTTATTTTTATATTTATTTTATGTTTTATAAATAAAATAAAAATATAAATAAATTTTAAAAATTTTAAAAAAATAAAAAAAAAACATGTTTAGTTGTTATTTTTTAAAATGTTTAATAGAAAAAATAAAATAATGAAATTAATTATTACTCTAAAATCGGAGATCACTTTGTATTTTTTATTTTTTAAAATTTTAAATAAAATGAAAATATATTTGATATTTTCTTATTTTATCATAAAGCAAAAAAAAATATTTGAGGACACGAATGACGATAATAGATGTTGACCTATATATCTATTTTATTGCTAGAATCGAATCAAATACAATGAAATTGATGATCGATGAAAGTGATGTGTACAAATTGGATTTGAATCATCATCGAAACAATCTGAATAATCCTTCATAAAAAGAATCACTTAGAAAAATTTTAAATATAAAAATCTATCAAACAAGAATTTTCATAGTTGATTGATTCTAATAAAATTAACCTATAAATGGACATCTCTTGATTTGACGATATCATTTTGATTATCTGATGTAGCTTAAAAAATATATGTTTTGAGATAAAATTACATACATTTGAAACTTTAAAATGCAAAGAAAGATATCCATTTTTTGGTTGATGTATAAATATGAAAATATAAAATAACTATGAGCGTATTTAAATTCTAAAAAGATAAAATTTATAAAAGATATAAATATATTTTAAATAATAATTACTGATAAAGTAAGTTATTATTATTATTATTATTATTATTATTATATAATTAAGTTAAATTTAATTAGAATCAATCAAAAATTAATATATAAATTCAAATTTATATTATATATACACATGATATATTAAAATTAATCTACTATTATCCAACAATCAAAATAAATCTTATTAGATTAAATTAATTAAAATTTGTAATATTATATAATATAATTTTAAAAATAAAAAAAATAAAATTCAAATCTTTAAAAATCTGAAAAGTATGATCGGGTGTTTAAAAAATAAAGAAAAATAGGTTTTATATATTTTTAGTATTTTTGAAAACAAAAAATAAATTTGTTTAAAATTAAAAAAACAAAAATAATAAAATAGATAAATAAACCTATTATATTTTTTTCTATTTCTTAAAAGTAAAAATACAAAATAGAAAAATAAAAAGTGATACCAAACAGGCTTAAAATTTGAATATAATTCTTATTTATTTATACATCCAATACCTAAGTTTTCATATTTACATGAATATAATACTTAAATCTTTAATATTACATAAAAATATTATTATAATTAACTTTTTAATAAATTATATAAAAATAATATATATCTATATATATATATATATATACTTATATATATATATATATACTTATATTCATTTTATATATATCATATATTATTTATATATATATATATAATAAATTATATTAATATCTATAACACTTAACATTGGTATAACTCATCAAGTAATAATCAACTCAAAACTCATGCGATAAATCTTGTCAATTAAACAATTGCTAGTCAAATTCATCGACTTTGCCCAAACCTATACGTTCCGTTGGTGGAGGGTTTTGCTCCCATCGTGGTAACACGAGTTCGAGGCGTATGGGTGGCCTCATCGTAATCCTGCATGAGGCTACTGAAATCTCTAATTTCACTCTCAGTTCTCTCTTAACTCGATCTCTTTCATTACTTTCTCGAGATCAATCAGTCCATTATAACTTAAATCAATGGAGTGCTTAAATCAATGGAGTAATTTAAACAAATATATATTCTAAACATTTAGAAAAAAAATTTCATTTCAACTTTTTTGAATAAATTAAATTAATGTAGTACCTTCTTGTAGATTGTTACGTTCAAATAAATGAAACCTACAGCTACAATAAATCTCAACTTCCAAAACATATACATATCACAATTAAAAAATAAAGTTTGAAACTCAAACCTAGCTAAACTATTGCTCCAAAAATTGATCCAACTCCTCTCCATCAATCCATCATCAACAAATTGATGCTAATCATCAGATCCATACACACCAACCCCACAATAAACCATCTCTCTCTCTCTCTCTCTCTCTCTCTCTCTCTCTCTGTGTGTCTTTCATCTCTCTGTCTTTCTCTATATAAACTAATGGCTAACAACAAGCACAAAAAATAAATATGCAAATATCACATCCATTTTAAATTCAAAATTTCCCCCAACTTCTTCAGACCAACAATACTAAAATAAATATATATTCCTTACTTTAAAGCCGAGCCAATCAAAAAGAGTTAAATTTGACTTAGCAATCCTTTCCATTGTGAGCCGAGTGGCTCTCTCCTTATCTCTTCTCTCATCCACAACGCATTTGTTTTGCTTTCTGTGTGTTTGCGCGTTATCTGCTCTGATATGGTCATCACAGTGCCGGCCTGCGCCAGCAGCAGAGGAAGAAAGCTTCCATGTGAGAAATTAAGCCAATGGAGATTCTATATAAGCAGAAGGCTTTCCAGCTCTCTAAGTACTCTTCTTTTCTCCTAATAGGGCTTTTAAAAAAGCCCTAATTTCTTGTAGAGAGAGAGAGAGAGAGGCTAAATGAGTATAATGGGTCTGAAGCTGGCTCTCTTTGTGGCTATGGCTGTAGTGCCAGCAATGGTTGGGGCGACTGAATTTATTGTAGGAGATGACAAGGGCTGGAACCTTGGAGTGAATTACACTGAATGGGCTAAGGGCAAGGAGTTCAAAGTTGGGGACAAGCTTGGTAATATAAAATCCTACTCATTTCTCTCTTGTTTTGTTAGTATATATATATATATATATATAATTAATACAAGTGTATTATAAATAATCAAATATGTTTTTAACATAATTTTAATTAGTTATGTTGACTATTGGCTCAATTTCTAATCAACAATAACTTAGGTAATCATTTGCTTTGGTCATAAGCAATCACAAGCATCAAATTTATTTTTTCATCTACTTTCACACTAATAATTTATAAAACAAAATATAAAAAATTAAATATTCATCAAACATATATTAAAAACATAACAATAATCAAATAATATACAAAACCAAATATATTTTCTAATTAAAAAATTCAAATATTAAAAATTTTAGTTTGTATAGAAATATGGAAGTGATTAGACTCATGGAGTTCGATTGAGGAAAATTTGAGCTCAACCCAAATCTGCAAAATTTCTTAAACTTGACAACAATTGAAATGCTTTATTGTCTTAAATTCAACTCTCTCGATTTGAATGGCGTCAATTTGAATTGTCAATAATTTAATGAGAATTAATCATTCTGGTGAGCAAAAAAAAAAAAAAATAGTCAAAAAAAAGTTAATTTGTCAGTTTGAATCTTTGTTAATTAAAGTGAATATCAATTCAAAGTCTTCTTTTATTGACAAAACCATCAAATCAAAAATTAAAACTCAATTCTTTTCTTATAAAAAAGAAAAAAATATTTTAAAAATTTTATATAAATTTGAAAATGAATATTTTAAATATAAATAATATTGCTTTTATAAATCCAAAAATATAATAATCAAATAATATACAAAATCAAATCTAATCCTATATTTCACTAAAATCATCCAAACACATCTACAAAATCAAATTAGGGTTGTTTGATATAGGTGGGATCAAATCAGCTTCGAATAGATGATCAATTAACCCATTTATTAAGCAGGGAAAATGTACATCTTCAACTTGATTGTTCGACATATTTGGAATGATTTGAATTTTTATGTGGAAATTGTCCTGATTTAATGAAATTTAATTAATAAAATAAATAAATTTCTTTGGTGGTTTAACATTTAAAAAAAAATTTGGTATCTAAAAGAATATAGATTATATAATAATTTTTTTAAATTGAGTTATTTCAATATGTATTTTTAATATTTATATATAACTATTTATATTTAATAATTCTTATAATCAAATAATAAAAAAATCATTATAAAAATTATATATATTATATAAAATTCGATGAAAAAAAATTAAATAATTAACTAAAATAATGAATATTTGTGTTTTTTAATATAAATCAATACTTATTGCTATTATTTTCAAAATCAGAAATCCAGCCTCTGACGACAAATTATCGATCTCAGCAAGGAAATGGTACATCTGCACCGTCGGCGACCACTGCACGGATAGCTTTGATCACCGTGGAAAAAGCCGACTCATATCGAGCCGACTGGAATGAAAACTCGGCCAATACTATGGCGTTCGCTTATACCTTTGGTGGGATTCCGCGGTAATGGCGACGGTGATTGTGCTCTGATGATGACCGTTAGAAGGAGATTTGAGAGAAGAGGAATTTCTGTGGATTAGTTTGTGTTTGTTTGATATGTTTTCGTGGTGTACATTGTATCGATTGTACTTTTTCTTTAATTCTTAATAAAATAAATATCTCTTTTTATTTTCGAGCGATTACATTAGTTGGTTGAAGTAAAATCAAATTTAAGCTTATTTGGTTATATGGTTGATTTTATGATTATTTAGTGGTTGAATTGTGTTTGATGCGATTTTGATTTTTTTATGGTTTTTCAATTTGGTTTGAGAAAAATGATTTTCTTTATCTTTCTTCTATATTGACTCTTATTTTCGTCTTTCTTCTTGAGTCTCCGACTTCATTTTGGATTATGACAGCGCTAAGGCATTTTACTTTTAATCTCTTATTTGTCTTTTTTTCTTTTACTCTCTCTTTAGTTTTTTTCATTTACATATTCTTACATATTTTAAGTCTTTTTTAGAACTAAATATGATGCTCTCTCAATTGTTTCTTTGATGTGGTTGTTGATGCATCTTTTACATGAAGTATGCATATTTTATGGATATGACTTTATCCTTGTCGTTGTTGATTGTCTTCGCGTGGATTGTATTCATTTTATATGTTTCGTTTGAATCTTTGATGGAACTTTTCATTTATAAGACAGAAGTTGATGTTTGATGATCTAGTGATTGAATTAATTTTGAACATATTTTAAATTTCATAACTATAGACAAATGTTTGAATATTTTATCTCATCTCTATGTTTGAGTATTTTGAGTCCATGATATTTACGGTATATATGTAGATCATGATTTTTTTTCAAATATGGATATCTCAAGCTTTCTAGAATATGCATTAACATCCTACAAGCAAACATATTATTTATGACAAATGAAATAGCAATTTTGATATATGTCAAATAATTAGATCGTTAATGATATGATGCTTATATAAGAAGCAATGTCATCATAATCAATGCAAAGAAGTTTGGATACATAGCATATGGTTTGAGCTATCCGCATAATGGTTTATTCTTCATTTAGTATGACATGTAGATCGTGTCTTGGTGGAGAATGTAAGCCTTATACTATTTTTTCCTCGATTTTTTTTTACCTACAAGTAATTTGATTTATTGCGATCGAAAATAATGCAATGGTAATGAAAATGTGGTACTTTTTTGCTTTCATCTCTTTCGTGGATGGTAATTTGGTTTTGTGATGTTGGCATTGATGAAATCAATTTATATCAGGGCTTTTTTTAGGGTTTAAGGCGATGATACAATGATGAAATGATTAATGTATATTTGATGACATTTTTTTGTGTTATTGTCTTAAATCTTAGGCTTAGATGGCGATTAAAATATTGATCTTCAGGATATATATGGTGATCATATTTTTCAAATATTATACTTGAATCTGCTAACAAAGATATTTTATACATTGAGCTAAACTATATATATATATATATATATATATATATATATATATATATATATATATATATATATATATATATATATTTTCGAAAAAATATTTGGAATTTAGTGATATTTTCGATTTACTCAAATTTATTTACAATGTCACTTATGATTATCAATAAAATGAATCATGTTGTACTTTTTCTCTTATTTTTTATAGTAGTTTATTATTCTTATTTGGTGACATTATTCATCAATATCGGCGATGAGATTTTGACATATCAGGTTGTTTGTGGCAGTACTCGATGGCATTAACTGTATGGAAAGATTGATGAATCCAGGATTTTGACCAGAGTTGTTTATCGATGTTACGATGCGTTAACATATGTGGAAGAGGCGTGAAGTCCACCAAGGACCTTGATATCTAGGTTGTTTGTAAGAGTCTTTCGATGGCGTTAACTATGTGGAAGAGGTTGAATTTGAATCCGTGAGGTTTTTATCTATCCGAGGTTGTTTGTAGGTGTTACCAATGACATTAACATGTGGAAGATTGAATTGAATCGCGAGAATTTTGACCTATCGAGGTTGTTTGTCGTTAGATGGCGTTAACATATGGAAGAGGTCGAATTGAATTCGAGATTTTGACCCATCCGGTTGTTTGTCGAGTGTTCGATGGCGTTAACTTGTGTGGAAGAGGCCATATCCACAAGGACCTTTTGACTATCAGGTTATTGTGAGTCTTTGCGATGGCGTTAACTATGGAAGAGGTCGTAAGTCTACAGACCTTTTGACTATCCAGGTTGTTTGTCGAGTGTTGCGATGCGTTAACTGTATGAAAGAGGTTCTAATCGAGATTTTGACTATCGGGTTATTTGTCGGTGTTACGATGGCGACTGTATGGAAAGAGTGGGAAGTCCAGAGACCTTTTGACCTATCGTAGTTGTTTGTCAGTGTTACGATGATGTTAACATGTATGGAAAAGGTCACTGAAGTCACCGACCTTTGGCTATCCACAGGATGTTTGTAGTACGACTTTAACCTATGGAAGATGTTTTGAATCCGGCGAGATTTTGGCGTTTTTGAGTGTTACGATGTTAACACTGTGGTATACAAAGTTTTGACATAGAGTTGTTTAATGTGTTTGCTCGATGGCGTTAACCATATGGAAGAGGTTGAATTGAATCCCGAGATCTTTCCATCGAGGTTGTTTATCGAGTGTTTTCGATGGCATCATGGAAGAGGTTGAATTGAATCCGCCGAGGATTTTATCCGGTTGTTTATTGTTCGATGGCTTAACCGTGGAAGAGGCGTATCCATATGACCTTTTGACTTCAGGTTGTTTATCGAGTCTTTCTCGATGCGTTAACTTATGTGAAGAGGTTAATTGAATCGAGAATTTTACTCTCAGAGATTGTTTGTCGGTGTTCTTTATGTGAAGATGTTGAATTGAATTGAGGATTTTTCTATCGATTGTTTGTCTGTTAATTTTATCATCTACCAATTATAAATATATATTTTTGTCTTTTTGGGATTCATTGTACTTCTCATACAATTATATAATCGAAAGATCTTGTACTCAAACATACATAGTGGAAGCTTTTTTTACATTTTGATTTCCCTCTTTTATTTTAGTAAAATTAATTTTCTTGTTCTCTTTAAATATTAATCTTTATTTCACAAATAATCGTAAACTTTCACTCTATAATTTTTTTTAGTAATAATTTCACTAACCATTTTAGTAATAAGAGCTTTTCTCTTGATTCTCTAAACACATTTTTATAACTTGCTCATATAATATTAATTTTCTCTTAGTATCTTAAACCTTAAGATCTTCCTCTTAAGAATATTTTTATTAGCATTTTAAGTACCATTATCTAATTCTAAGATAATATTTTATTTTATTGTTCATCTTCTAATCCTTCATCTTAAAATTAAAAATTAATAATCAAAGTCAGATATTTAAACTTTTAGCAACTTTATAATCTTTACTGGGATAATATTTTGTTTTACTTTTCATCTTAAAATTCAAAACTAATAGAATCTTGAGTACCTACATTCAATCGAAATACTTTATGATCCTTAGAGTCTAAACGATTTATTTTCTTTATAAAAAAATAATTAACATGCATTTTATTAGATTGATTTTTATAAGTGTTAAAATGATCAATCTTTTCTTAAATAAAATATTAACACTTATAAAATTATAAACAAAAATAAAATCCAATATACTTATTAATTACTCCAAACACAACCACAATAAATATTTTAAAATATTCCACAACTTTACGCATCTTAGCACTATTCATATGTTATGTTAATTATCCATCAAACATGATAATAAAATTTAACTTAATTCTTACAAAGCCTCAACCTCATAATTTTTTTTCTATTAAAATATAGAATAATAATCTTTTGAATTATTAGGCTAACAAGGTAAATAATTCTAATAAAAAATTTAAATAATCAAGAATAATAATCACATATATTTCAATCATGATAAAAAATTACATTCATATTTTGCCTGATATATTAATATAACATTTATATATTCAATTTAGCTATATGAAAAAATTCCTCTATAAAATAAAATCTCAAATTATCAAATCATTATCATTTAAAATATCGAAAACTTTCTATTAAATTCTAAAAAACCTATATATGTTTATAGTGATCGTCTATTAACAAATAAAAGATCTTTAATTACTTCATTTAGCATTCTACAAATACATCATATGATAAAAATCAAATTCGTAATGGAGAGGAGTGGTTCTTTTGTATGTATTCTGATATTCCTTTATAAATCATTTTAAAAAGCAAGAGAGGAGTCTAAAGATCCCAGTTAATTATGCCCTTTTCAAATTTCCGTCGGCCAGCCGATCCGTGTCATATATATCGTCTGTCATCCATTATAAATCACCATTACTAAATTATTCGTCATTATCGATTTAAATATTCGTATTCTTATTTCTATTTCTCTCTTTCGTAATTTATTAAGATCTTGTATCTAAAATCATAGTGGAAGCTTTTCTTTATTTTTTCCTCTTTTTGAGGTTTTCAAAATTTTATTGTTCATTCTTTATCATGTGTCTTTGGATTTTCCTAAAGAAAACTTTTCTTTTACAATTTTTTCAAGCATATAAGAATTAATATTCATCATACATAATAATAAATTTTAAATTATAAAATTTCTCAAAGTGATCATCAATAAAGATTCAATATTATCACTATTAACAAGGAAACCTTATTAGAGCCATATGATATAAAAATATCAAAAATATCAATGTTAATCTATCTCTTCATAATATGATAAAAGCTATTTAAATTAGCAAATAATTAAATAAAAAAATATGCTCATTTTTAAAAAGTTATTATCAACTTTTAATTTAAATGAACAATCAATATTATATGCTTCAAAAATTTTATTATATCAAATTGGCTATTTCCTTCTTTCGCTCCTCTATTCTTTTCCCTTTCTTTGAAGTCATAAAAATGTCAATCATTCCCATTACTAGATAAAGGAGACAAGGGAGGGGATAAATAAGATGAAATTAATAAGAATATTCTAAAATATTCCATTAACAATTACTAATATTATACTTACTTTTTTATGTATACTTCATATATAAAAAAAATGATTAAAATATAAAATTTTATAAAAAATATATTTGATCATTTTGAGAATAAGTACAAAGTGAGGATAAAAAAAATTCTCTCATTTTTTTTCAAAATTTTAGATTATTCCTCTCAAAATTTTCTCCTTTCTCCTCTAACAAGCATCTAACGGCTACATTTTACCAACTGAAGTATGTTTCCTCATTGAGGATGTCTTACTCAAGATCTACTAATCATGACATTGTCATTAAGCAAGTTAATATCAGTTATTTAACCGCAAAAGCCATTGAAGTTTTAATTTTCAGTTATCAGATATGGAAAGCTCTAGTTGCAGTAAGTTGTCGGTTTAAAGGTTTATCAGCACTTCAAAGGAAAAAGGATATAAATTTACAGCATAACTAATAAAACAAACCTGAAACTCAACCTGCCAGCATCATCAGGAGATGTTGAATCACTGGGCACGAAGGTTTTCTTCAGCCAATTATCTTTCAGTAAGAGAAGAATCAATACTTTAGTTCTATCAGTTAAACAACAATTAAGATTGATAAAAAATAAACATTTTACCATTCTATGGAACTTTAAAAAGGAGATGACGCATGGTTTCGCCAACAGTATTTCAGGCATACAGCGCATTCTTCATTGTTATCATTCTGCAGTAAACTGTGGTTTATAGTCTTGAGCCAAAAGCTCAATTCAAACTAGAGAACAATAAGGGGACCTGATAATAATATTTATCTCAAGAATATCAAGATTTACTATCATAATCAGTAAAAGATTAATGTTATTACCTAGTTATATTTCAATATAAAATGATATAATATGGTTTCAAATTAATCTATTTTTGTTATCAGTATTTTAAACAAAATATTAAACAGGACCACCATTTTAAAAATGAACAATCTCTTTTGTTTCTGATTTTAAATATATTTTATAAATGCATTGACATAAATGTTTGGTTTCAGAAATAGAATAACTAATGCTGATCAGTTTTCACCAATATATGATCATATTGCCCCATTTATGCTTGAATGGTGGATTTATACAATATGAATGACTCATAAAATCCTTCTCAAACATATATTATTTTCTTTCAAAGGATATGACACATACCACTTACAAGCAGGCATGTCAATTATAGATAAGGGCAGGGCACAATGAACAAATCTTATGTATGGAGCTAGTAAACATTTAGTTTAAAGATATATTCAGTTATATACAAAATTCAAATAAGATACTATATATAGATATTCCTCTCAAAATTTAGTACTTATATGCACCTTGATTAACCATCATAGGAATCTATGATATGACAATAGAATATTTACTAGTATATGCTTTCTTTTCTCTAGCAATGTATTTTCCATCAGCATTGATTCTCCTTTTTCAAGTCAAAACTTATTCATTTATATCTTTAAATAGTTGATCAAAATGATCAATAAATTTTCAAATGTGTCTATTCTATTCTAGTTAAATACTTTTCTAAGTATCCCATTTTACTCACAAATCTAAACTAAGTTAATCATATCATCAATTTTGACTTTTCTTTGAGGATCAATCTAACTACTTCATATTAGCTCAAATACAAACATTGAGCCTAGAAAGTCAAAATGCTTTCATGAAAAGCTTCTAGCCATCAATTTTTGTCCAAGAAAGAATAAATTTGATGACATGACCAAATTGGTTCAAAATTAGCTGAGAACTAAATTAAACACCTAAAACTTTTCTAACATGAAATACTTAAAATTTTCAATGATCATTTTGGTCATAATAACTTCCAAATACTTTTAACAAACCATTTTTCCTCAATATGCACCAAATCATTCACATGATGCTTGATTACATATTTTTCAATAAAATCATATGTAGAACATCTCTTCTCTCTATACTTTCCCATTAATTGTCATACAACAACAAGCCTTAATCCCACTAGGTGTTATGAATCCTTCATCTCCATTATGTCTATATGTGTCAAATTCTCATTTAAATCAAGTCTAGATCATTTTTTATACATCTTAACATCTTTTTTACTACCTCTTTCTTAACATACAAATCAATGATCTACTCTCTTAATTGTCATTTTCTGACGCTTTATGTGGATAATCTATGGCTCTCACTTCTTATCAGAGTACTCCAACTTTTTCTGAACATATATTTTGCATTCTATCTCCAAGAGTAAAAATCATCCACTAGCATCCTCATCTCATAACACTTAATCTTATGCTTCTCTTTTGTATTCAACTTAATATTCTTTCTTATCTTATAAAATTTTCCTTAAGTTTAAGTGGAACTTTCTAACATAATAGGCTAGATGCATTCTCCACTTCAACCATCCAACTTGAATTACTAATAACATCTCTCTATTTCACCATCATTTTGAACAATAGAACCTAAATATATCCACTCTTATTAATGACTTGATCATAAAAGTCACAACTACACTAAAATTCTCTAAAATTACACTCATATATATTATTTTTAGATCTACTTACGAAAACCTTTCTCAAGTTGACCTCCATAATTCAAGTTTATGGACTCCCTCTCAATTATTATCAACAAGAAGAATGTCATAAGAAAAAGTATACATAGGTACATCTTCTTGTAAATGCCTTAAGAACATCCAAAAATTAAAAAATAAGGCTTAATGTTGATCCTTTGTAATCCAAATGAAATAGGAAAATATTTTGTCAATCCTCTGTGTTTGGACACAATGCTTACTAGTATACATATCCTTAATGACTTGAATATAACCAATATTAACTCTCTTTCGTTCTAAAACTCTCCAAGAACATCTCTTGAGACTTTATCATAAGCTTTCTTTTATCATAAATATCATTTGTAGATCCTTCTTACTTTCTCTATGCTTCTCCATCAAACCTCTTAACAAATGTATAAATCCATAGTAGATCTACGGCATGAATAACTGTGAAACTTACGTATCACATCGTAATTTCTTTACTCTCTCCCATAATTTTAATGTATGGCACATTAACTTAATTTTATTTGCACACTCTTGTCATCACCTTTATTCTTAAATATAGACCAACAAACTCTTTTCTCCATCATCATCTTTTAGTCTTTAAATAACATTAAAAGATTTGTAAAAAGAAATTCTTGATCTCTAAACATTTCCACACTTATTGGAATATTATGTCTCTGCTTTTACATTTCATTTTCTTTAAATCATTACTAATCTGACGATAAAAATAAATTTTTTTTGTTTAGATTAAAGTTCTTAAAATCAATCGACTTTCAATCTTATTGAAAAGTTTATCATCAAAATATTTTATTTTGATATCTTTTAAGAAAATTTTTTATTATTTTCATCTTATTTACACCCAATGTCTTTCTTCTATCAGCTTTTATTCTAACTTATACATACATCTTTCATTCTTTTTCTAATCATTGTATAAATCATTTAAAATTTTCAAATCCATATTTTCTTAATCTCTAGCTTTATATCTTTCCCATTCTCCGGTTTTACATAAACCAACTTTATAACAATGCTTATTTTTATCTATTCTTTCTCTCGATACCATTATTCATTAAAAAAAACTTTTCTCTTGATTCTCCCTTGTCTTTTTCTCATTTTACTTGATATTTTTTTTAATGCTTCGCTTGAACATCCCAAATTCTAATTTCTTGTAGCTTGCTCTTAAAAATATTTTTTGTGTTCTTTAAGTGTATCTAATCTAGATAATTTAATTTATTTTTCTCTTCAATCATCTTAAAATCTACTAATAATCGATGTTGATCTTAAAATTTATTGGAATGATCTTACAATCTTTCTGATCTAAGCGATCTATTTTCTTATCAAAATAATCTCTGTGTTTTCTTATCATTTTTTTATAAGTAATAATATGTTATCTCTTTTAAATAAAGTATTCTATTCTCATTAAAATCCCAATATAGTCTCTACATTTAGTAAATCATACTTCTTGAATCTTTAAAATCTTTTCTACCTATTGTCCTTTCTCTCGATAAATACTTTTTCTTTGAGGTATCTTTATTAATCATCATTAATTCCAAATTTTTTCTTTGAACTTAAAACTACTTGAGGGTATGACAATACATTGATAATCTTGTATCATAATCTTTAAAATTTATAATTCTATCTCCACATCTAATATTATAACATTATCCTTCAAACTTTATCCATAATCACACTACGCATTTAAGTTTGACTTTTAAGAATAAAAGTTTAAAACTATAATCTCTGTTCTCCCATTTAGTTTCTTGAACATAAAATATTTATCTTTCATGGACCATAATATCTATTAATTATTAATTTACGTAAGAAATTACTATATTAGATCAACTAATTCAGTTTCATGGACTAACTTCTTTGCCTATTATAATGTGGAACCCTTGCTATTTAATCCCACCGTCTGACTGTACATTTTATTTGTATTAATCTACATAAAAGACATTTTTGATGATTTAAAGATTCATGTCATGATTATTTCGACAAATTTTTCTGTCATTCTAAGAACCCTCCACTTTTGCATCGACTTGGGGACAATGGTAGTGTTAAATCTTATCTAAACATTGCCATTGGAATATTGTCAGATCCTATTTGCTTTACATTTCATTTTCTTTAAAACTTTAACTTGGTTCTTATCTGAGATAAAATGAAATTCTCTATTTTGTTTAGGGTATTAAAGTTCTAAAATTCATATTCGATCCTTCATTGAAAAATTTCAAAATCTATCTATTTTGATATCTTTTTTTTAAAAAATGACTTTATTATTTTCATCTTAAATATCATGAACATGTCTTTACTTCTCTATGCTTTGTAACTTATCATACATCTTTTCTTAACTTAATCCATTGTATAAATCTTTTAAATAAATTTTCTATTCTTCTTGACATATCTTTTATTCTCATTTCATCTAAAATAAACTTTTATAACAATCTTCTTATTCTTATATTCTTCTCATCATCTATTATTCTTATTAAAAAAACTTTTCTTTTTCTCAAGTTTCTTTTCTTGCTAATTTTCCTTGATATTTTTTTCTCACTAGCTAAAACTATTTATGACTCCAATTCTAATTTCTTGTAGCTTGCTCTTAAAAAAATCTTTTTTATTTATTGATTTCTTTAAAATATCAATCTACCATAATTTAATTTATTTTTCTCTTCTACCTTTTAAATAATTTAAAATCAAATAATAATTCGATGTTTCTTAAAATTAAGGAATGATCTTCCATCTTTCACGATCAATCTATTTTCTTCTCAAAATAATCAATCATGTTTTTTACAGATCCATTTTTTATAAGTAATAACATGTTATCTCTTTAGAAATAAAGTATTAGCAACTACAAATCATAAAATTTGAAAATCACAATATAGTCTCACTTCTTAATGTCATTCTCTGAATCTAAAATCTTATCTACTTCTAACATGTCCATTTAAATCTCCCCATAAATACTTTTCTTAGTATCTTTTGTATTAATCACTCCTAAATTCAAATTTTTCTTTGAAACTTAGAACTACTTGAGAATTATACAATTGCTTTAATCTTGGTAAGATAATCTTTAAAGTATAATTCTATCTCCAATCATTAATCTTATAACATTATCCTTTAAAATATAAATAATACATGTTTCGTTTATTTGAATAAAGTTTAAAGCTATTAATCTGGTCCATTTATTTGGTTTCTGAACACATAAAATGTTATCTTCATGGAATTATAATATTAATTCTTAATTTACGTAAAGTGCATTTAAAGATCCCAAAATTAGTTTCATGGACTAACTTCTTTGGCTGCATCCATAAAATGTGGGAATTGCTTTATTTAACATACTGATCTGAACACATTTTCAGCGTATTCAAATCATACAATTCGGCTTGGAATCAACTCTTCTGATGATTTAAAGGTTAAATTTGTGATTATTTGACAAATTTTTTGGTATTCTGAACCCTCCACTTTTGCATCAACTTGGGATAACAATGGTAAGTTAATGAGCTTATCCAAACATTTCCACCTTATTGGAATATTATAATCTCTGCTTTTCCACATTTCATTTTCTTTAAAACTTAACATTCTTACTGACGATAAAAAATAAAATTCTATTTTTGTTTAGTATTAAGTTCTAAAATCAATCTTTCAGATCAGTTGAAGTTTATCAAATCTATAAATTATTTATTTTCAATATCTTTTAAGCCTTTTATTATTTTAAATTATTAATACCTCATGAATGTCTTTTTTCTTATCCCTTTGGTTAATTTAAACTTATCATCGTCTTTATTAACAATCTAATCATGTATAAATCATTTAAAAATTTAAATTTTTTGCATCAATATCTTTCTTAGAATCTCTCTGGTAAATATATCTTTCAATTCTGAGTTTACAAGAAACTTTTATACAATCTTCTTATTCTTTTAAAGCTGACCCTATTCTTATTAAAAAAACTTTCCTTTTGATTCTCCAAGCACATCTTTAGCAACTTGCTTAATTTTTACTTGATATTTTTTCACATCGTTAATTAAACATGACATCAATTCTAATTTCTTGTGCTCTTAAAATACTTTTTATTTATAATTCTTTAAGTGTCTAATCTACAATAATTTGTTATTTTTTCTCTTACAACCTTTCATCTTAAAATCTAAAAATATAATAGATGTTAAAATTTCACTTGGAATGATCTACAATCTTTCTGTCTAAAGCGATATTCTTCTAGAAAATAATCGATTTCTTAGATCCATTTTATAAGTAATAATATGTTCATCTCTTTCTTAAATAAAGTATTATATTCAAAATCATGCAAGCAAAGAAATCTAATATAATCTCATCAAATTAGTTAAATCTACTTCATGAATACTTTAAAATCTTCATTCTTTCTCTTAATTATCTCCTAAATACTTTTCTTGAGAAATTATCTTTATATTAATCATTATTCAAAATTTTTCTTTTAATTTACCACAACCTACTTGAGGAGTATATACTTATAACATTGATAATCTTAGTAGAAAATAATCTTTAAAGTATAATTATCTCATTTATTAATACTTATATAATTATCCACATCTATGTACAGACATCATTTTAGTTTGACACTAATCAAATTTAAAATAAATATTAATTTGGCCTTCTCATAACCCATTTAGTTTCTTGAACACATAAAATATTTATCTTTTATGGACCATAATATTATTAATTCATTAATTTAGTAAAGTACATATTAGATCCTAACCTAATTCTAGTTTCATGGACTAACTTCTTTGCGCATCGTCCATAATGAGATTCTTATTTACACCGCATATAGCACATTTTTATTAATACAAACGCTTGACTTAGATAACACAATGATTTAAAGGATTCATAATTGATTATTTAATAATTTTACCAATTATAAGACCTCCACTTTGCATTTTGGGACAATGGTAGTGTTAAACCAAAACATCAATGCACATAAAAAATTAAACCAAGCTTTAACATAAATTGAAAATTCTAGAAGATATGCTGGAGATATAAAATCACCATCAAGTTTGGAAAAATTACAAACATGAAAGCATTAGAAGTATGAAAAATAAATAAATTGAGCAAACCTTTAAGCAGATATCAAGTAGTGATGTTAACCAATCTAGAACAACCATTAGTTTCCAAAATTATGAGCGGTCTAAAATAATCAGGAAAGATGATCTCCATATAGGCTGCAAATGTCAAATAAGGGTATTGCTTTAGTAAATACTGATCTGCTTATAAAAGTTTATTTATGTCGATGAATTATATACCCTTCTGTTTAGCAATAAAAAATTGTGGATTAAAAAACAAATAAAGTTCTATGCAATTTTGGTCAACGAATAAGGCATCATGGCGAAATGAATCGACTTCTCCTTCAGAACTTTTCCAGTAATGAAACATTGCAATTCACACACGTACAATAATAACAACATTTGAAACATTAAATGACAACAAACTTCACCAATTAACAAGAATACAATAACCATAGGGAAATTGGAATATGGTTGGACTAAGCATGTTGGTTTGGTGCATTTTGTTGCTATTAACAAGGGCTGCAAGCAGACCAACCAAGACCATGTTCAAGTTCAAGTTTATTTACCATTATCAAGCTCGAGCTTGATTGAGCTTTAAGGATGGTGCTCAAGCTTGAGCTTGTTAACCATTATCGAGCTTCGATCAATTGACGTTCACGAGCTCGATTCAAATTAGTTATCAATATTAAGCATCATTTAATGAAATAAGCGAGCTTTAACTAAATCTTAATCTTGTTTGCAAGTAGCTTGTTGAAATATACATGAATTGTATCAATTAAAACTTATTAAGCCTTAAAATAAAAAATCTAAACAATATTGTTCACAAACAAGCCTTAATCAAGCTCCTTACGAAACTTTAAAATAATATTGTTCATGAATATAAATGAACCGAATTACAAGCTATTCAAACTTGTTCATTTAGCAATTGAATAATTATAAAAATGTTCAATCTCATTCGATTATTTAATCAAACGATCATGAAGCTCTAATCGAGTGCCATGAGTAGCTTGTCAACTAGGTTCATTTTATTATTAACCATCAATCAAAAGTATAAATTTGAATGCAGAATGTAGATTCACATAAAAAAGGAAATCTCTAATAATTATCTACACCATTTTAGTTCACCTCCCTTTGGAATCATTTCCTTTGGGAACCACTCTCTTTATATACCCTTTCTAACATCTACAATTGTTAACTAAAGATACATGTTTTCATTCAAATGATACTCCATCGAATTAGTATCAAAGCAAATTTTTTCTACATCAATATGTTCAACAACCTGATAAAGAAGACAACTACATTTTCTTCTAATTCAAGCTTAAAATAGTTTGCTCTTAAATATAATGAAGAATCAAATTGTTTTTTTTTTTTACCTCTTCAAATATTCAATTATTAATCTTAGGTATTGTTTGATTAGTTGAATTTGAAAAGCAATGCAAAAGAATATATTATAGAATAAAAGTGATGTATTTGAATACTTTAGGCTGTTTAATTGCTCAATGCAGAATTTTAATTTTTTTTAATTGGTTCAAAGTAATGCAAAGTAAAATAAGATTATTTGTGGTGGTGATGACGGCCGACAGCGATAAGTGGCGATGTGGTGAGCAATGGTGATCAGTGACGAGTGATAGTGGGTAGTAATGGGTGGCATTACATGACAAGGCTAACAACCTATTTCACTTTACACCAAACAGTTTATTTTAAATTCACTCAAATTTAAGAAATTTTAAATACACCAAATTTAAACTAGAGAGTGTATTTCAAATATATATCTCAAAGTAAATTTTAATATTAATATACTAGAATAGTAGGACAAAGGCTTCAATGGGTAGCACGCATTTTAGATACGATGGAGAAGGATTCATGTAGGACCACATAGTGGAATAAAAGCTTCGTTGTTGTTATTGTTGTACCAAATAGTGAAATTTTGAAAATGCGTGCATTTGATTTATAGTACACCACAAATACTTGCAATCAAAAATCCACTTAGTCAATATATTTTTTTTTATACATTCACAAGCAATTGGCAACAAAGCAACCATATATTGAATGATAATTTTTTAATTGGATATATTATAAACTGTCATAAACCAACCCGAGTGCTCCAAATATTGAGGAGAGAACGAACGATCGAATAGATAATTAAAAGATTCTCACATCACTAGAAATAGATAAGAGCCACAACATTATCATTTTAAATTTTTACAAGACTTGTCATAATGTCCTATAATGGATAGATTACTTTGATACTAATTAAAAAACCTAGCTCATGAAGAAAACCTTTAGCTATAAATGTTCTCTCTTCTTCCATCTATTTATGTTACAGGAGATTTTCCTGAAAAATGATCATAAAAAGTGAATTAAACAACTTAATGGCTAATTATTTCTAACTACATGTAATTCAAAATTAAGAAATATTATTCATATCAATTCCTATTGAATCAATATCATATCTTCCATGAAATAGTAAGAATATACTTTCATAAATGAGTAGAATGAAGAGTAATCTTTTCTTTTCATTGGTAATTTTCTTATGTTATAATATGCACACGGGAGGGACCGTCAAAATGTGCATATAAAGGCATCATCACATAACCTTTACCAAACCAACCAAAGAGAGAATGTAATTTTACCAAACTTAACCCAAAAAGGGTAGACATCCCTATTTCCATTTATGTGCCCAAGTACATTACATTTCTAATCAGTACCATAAGAGGATGAACTCCATCCATCAATATGCATAAACAATCACTCTATAACATAATCATTTTCAAATTTGTTTAACATGCATTTGAATAGTACCACTTGCTTATCATTAAAAAAATCAATTAAGATTTAATTATAAAATAAGGATTTCATAAACTAGAAAGGAGAAAATCATTTTGCAATAATAGTCTGGCATCAACTGAAACATTACTTAATACACATATAGAAGCATAAAAGCACTTGCAATATCAATTGAACATTCTTATACAGATCATGAACATCAATCAAGGCATTTTGATCTAATAGAAAAATAATTATAATTATAAAGTAAAAAAATATAATTACCCACCTTATTTGAAAGACTAGTTTGCCTATGATGTACTTCTAATGCAATACCTATGTTAATAAAAATTCTTTTAAATACCTGAAAATTGTCAAAATTCATATATTATCCCAAATTTAAATTATTCACTCCCAATTTTATAAACTTGCTCTTCATTAAATTCTTAGGCTCCATTTTAAATACCTAAAATATTTTATGTATAAAAAGTTAATTTGATTCTTTCAAAATTCTCTTAAAATTATAGCTCTCTTAAATTTTAATTTGCTTTATTAAAAGATGAATATTTAATTAGTTCTAAAATATAATTTTAAGTATTAAACTTATAACATTTATTAAAATAATTTCTCCTTTTATATTTCAATTTAAATTTAATATATTAACTATTATTTATGTTAACTTAATTAATTGCATCATTAATTGAAATAAAATTCAATTTAATTTATGATTCAACTTCTCTTTTTCATCTTTTCTTGAAGATAATATTCTAATTATTCACTAATTACTTATAAAATATTTAATACTATTTCTCCTTTTTCCCTTTAATATATATTTAAATTATTCATTATTATTATTATTATTATTATTATTATTATTATTATTATTATATCCATTATTTTATTATTATTATTAGTGTGTTACTTTTTTATCATTATTTTATTACTAATATATTTTATCATTATGTTATTATATCATTATTATTACTATTACTATATTATTATTATAATTATAACTAATATGTATATATATATATATATATATATATATATATATATATATATATATATATATATATTTATTTATTTATTTATTTATTTATTTACTCTCTCCTGAAGGGAAAGATTAGATATATGATGCAAAAAATTTACTTTTAGTAATTTATACAAGATTAGATACATTAGAAGGTGAAAGATGTATGGTTAGCCAACTAAAGAGATAAGAGAAGTAAAGACCTAATTCAAGTGAGGTGTATTAAGGATTGAAATAATAAAATATTTTTTGTAGAAAATAATATTGAAAATAGATGGATGAGGTATTTTGATAAACTTTTCAATGAAGGATCTGAAAGTACGATTGATTTTAGCAACCTTAATACCCTAAACAAAAATAGAGAATTTTATTTTTATCATAAGATTAAAAAATCTAAAGTTAGAGAGAAGCTTTAAAAAAAATGAAATGTGAAAAAAGTAGGACGATGATTTTATAATAGAAGTGTATAATTGTTTAGAGATCAAGGAATTTCTTACAAATCTTTTAATGTAATATTAAAGACTAAAAGATGTCGGATGAGTGGAGAAAGAGTTTGTTGGTTCTATAGTTAAGAACAAGGTGATGCACAAGAGTGTGCAAATTGTAAAGGAATTAAGTTAATGTGTCATACATAAAATTATAGGAGAGCGAGCATAACGTCTATGTGATACAAAAGTTTCTCAATCAGTTTGGTTTCATGTCGTTAATCTACTATGGATGCTATACATTTATTAAGAGGTTTGTTGGAGAAGTAGAGAAAGTAAGGAGGATCTACATATGATATTTATTGATTTAGAGAAAGCATGATAAAGTTTCAAGAGATGTTCTTTGGAGAGTTCTAGAGCGAAAGGAGTTAATATTAGTTATATTCAAGTCATTAAGGATATATATACTTTTGTTATGTCCAAACACAAGGAGGATTGATAAAATATTTTCCTATTTATTGGATTACTTAGGATCGCTTTAAGCCTTTATCTTTTGCTTTAGTTATGGATGTTCTTACTTAGCATTTGCGGGAAGATGTACCTTGGTGTATGCTTTTTTGTTGATGATATTCTTCTTGTTGATAATATTAGAGGGACTCAAGAGAAACTTGAATTATGGAGGTCAACATTAGAGTCAAGGTTTTCGTTTAAGTAGATCTAAAGCGAATATATGGAGTGTAATTTTAGTTGTAGAAGTTCTAGTGGTAGTGTTGTGACATTAGGTGAACAAGATATTAATAAGAGTGAGCGATTCAGATATTTAGACTCTATTGTTCAAAATGATGGTGAAATAGATAGAGATGTTATTAGTAGAATTCAAGTTGGATGGTTGAAGTGGAGGAATGCATCTGGCCTGTTGTGTGATAAAAAATTTTCACATAAACTTAAGAGAAAATTTTATAAGATGGTGATAAGACCGCAATGACTTATGGTGCGAATACAATAAAGAAAAACATAAGACTAAGTTAAGTGTTATAGAGATGAGGATGCTCGGGTGATGAGTGACTTTACTCTTAGATAAAATCGAAATGAGTATGTTCGAAAAAAAATTAGTAACTCAGGTGACATGTAAAATTAGAGAGAATCTCTAGATGGTTTGGCCACATAAAGCGTCGTTTCAGATGACAGGTTAGGAGTGTATATGCATTAGATTTGTCTTATGTTAAGAAAGGTAGAGGGTAGACCTAAAAGACTTGGTTAAAATGTATAAAATGACCTTAGTATACTTGAATTAAATGAGAATTTGACACATAATAGGACAATGGAGCGAAGGATTCATGTGTAACCCACTTAGTGGGATAAAGGCTTTTGTCATTGTTATTGTTGTTGTTGTACTCTCTCCCCTCTAGTTCTTTTCCTTACCTAACTTTGGTTGGGGCTCAATCCCCATAGCTATACATGTTCTCTCTTCTTCCATTTATTTATGTTAGGAGATTTTCACGAAAAATGATCATCAATAAAAGAGTGAATTAAACAACTTAATGGCTAATTATATCTCTAACTTACACTAATTCAAAATTAAGAAATATTATGCATATCAATTCCACTGAATCAATACCATATCTTTCCATGAAATAGTAAGAATATACTTTCATAAATGAGTAGAATGAAGAGTAATCTTTTCTTTTCATTCAGATCTTAATTTTTCTTATGTTATAATATGCCTGACACAAGAGCGGATCAAAATGCATATAAAGGCACATCATCACATAACCTTTACCAAACCAACAGAGAGAATCTAATCTTTACCAAACTTAACCTAAAAGGGTAGACATCCCTATTTCCATTTATGTGCAAGTACATTACATTTCTAGTCGATTCACAAGAGGATAAAATCCATCCATCAATATGCATAAACAATCACTCTATAACATAATCATTTTCAAATTTTTTTTAACATGCATTTGAATAGTACCACTTGCTTATCATTAAAAAATCAATTAAGATTTAATTATAAAATAAGGATTTCATAAACTAGAAAGGAGAAAATCATTTTGCAATAATAGTCTCATCAACTGAAACATTACTTAATCCACATATAGAAGCATAAAAATAAAATAACAATAATGCAAAATACAAACCAGATTATCCTCCATGTTAAAGAAATCCTGGCATGACTTTTATATGTATTAGGAGTTACTGTTATACGTAATAGGGTAGAACAATCAAACATGTGGTATAGAATATACAAAAAGTATAAAAAACAGTACCGTCTCCAGATCCACTTCACCGTCGAAGTTACTCTAATATCATCAAAGACTACCTGCAAATATAACAAATTTAAGAGAATAATACAAGAGTCAAAGTAAAATGGCAGAGAGATTTAAGCATCTCTTGAAGTACAGTACCGTACAGTACTAGAGATATTACAGTACAGTACAGCACTAGAGGTTTTACAGTGCAGTACATATATACATACATAAATACATGCAAGAGTACTGTATGTATGTATGTATATACATACGTGTATGTATTTATCAGTGGTGAACCCATCTTAGAGCTAGTTCATCAAGAGAAGTATCCAACAGATTAATCAAAAGATGGAGTAGAGCCATCAATTAAGGCGATTAAAGATACATCAACTCACCATGACCAAGGCATTGGCCAAAAGTGCTCGTAAACATCAAGGGCATGTCTATGGCCAAATTCAAGAGGTAAATATTTATATAAATAATGCATAAATATTAAATATTACATAAAAATATCACTATCACTAACTTTCTTAAAATGAAATATACATGCTCATGCATAGAAATTATATATATATATATATATATATATATATATATATATATATAGATTGATATTTTAGTCAACTTACGTTAATTTAGAAAGTCAAACCTCTTATTTGATTTATTTTAATAACATTTTTTATTTATTTCATGGCCCATTGTTGATCTCCACATTGGCATATAAGTCAAATCCAATCAAATTGACGGACTTGAGGGCAAGTCAATCGGTGTTAATCTGCTGGGCATCGAAAATGATTGAAACAACTTTGAGCAGCTTCGTTTGAATCGAAATTGATTGAATATAGGCATTGCAAAATCTAACGAATTGATTAAGCGCTGAACTATCGATGTGACGGCGCGCATCTCGAAGTTGAGAAACTGCGGCAATATCCAAAGCGACCGTTGTGAAATTGATTGCGTCGTTAAAACGTCAAAATCTAATTGAGACTATTGGCTCAATTCGGACAGTCATGCAAATGTCGAGTGATTTGAAGTGACGCAAATCGGCGCACTGGGCGTCGGCGAAATCAACTCAAATATCCTCCGTCGGCGAGCGGAACATCAGCGTTCAAAACATCAAAATTGGTGATATAAATATTGTGACGATGAGCGACCGTCAGCGCCGAATCGTCGAACGTGCACCCATATCGAGGTCGGAAAGCGAGCGGATCAAATGACTTTCGTTCGTGAAATTGATCACACCATTGACTTTGAAACGCCGAAATATATCAAATAAGACTGTTCACACTCAATTCAGACGAGTCTGTGAGAAAATCGAGCGGTCGAAATTGCGATCGCATTTGGTGAAATTGACTCATTGGTACTCAACCAGCGGACAACGTCATTGCATTGAAATATGGAATTATATATATATTATATGTGTATTTATCGGCAAAATCTAAATTAAAATAATTTAAATTAATTTAAAATTCCCAAATTACCCATATCAACGGTTCCCCATTTTCGGTTATGAAAAGGAAATTAACAAAAAAATTAAAAGATAACCACTTCCTCCCATTTTGAGCAAAAAACTTTCCACTCTCCCCTCATTTTTATTTCGGTTTTCGGTGTCGCATTCCTCACCTTTTCCCTACCTTCGCTGCGTCGCAATCGGGGGAAGAACATCATCAAGAGGCTTCTTAATTTTTTGTCACATTCCTCACATTTTTTCCTATTCTCATGATGGAAGAATATCGTCGAGAATTCTTCTTTTGATTTATGACGTATTCTTCGCTTATCCTCTCTTCGCTTTGCAAAATCGAGGAAGAACATCGTCAAGAGGCGAATTCTTCTTTCGATTCTCAGCGTCGCACCCCTTACCTTGCATCCCCAATCGCAACCCAACCTCGTTCCTTTGCCGAGCACTGCAGCGCACCGTAAAATAAGTCAGAACATGTGGGATTTGTGAATGTGAATATATATACATGCTTGTGTTACTTTGCAAGTTTGAAGGCCTCATTGTTCAGAGGAGCCGGGATGAAAAAGCAGGTGGTGTCATGAGACCATCATCTTCGAAGGTGTCTGAAAGTGAACACTTGTTAGATGTCGCTCCCCAGGCAATCACAAATTTTTCTTTCACTTAGAAAAAAAAGGGGAATAATTATATATTGCATTGTATGTATTCTTTCTCGAAGACCTTGTTGCTCAAGAGGCGATGAGGTGAAAACTTCGGTTGTCATGAAGCCACTCGTTATCTTTCGAGAAGCGTCAGAATAAAAAGCACCCCGTCGACCCTACAGAGGTGGCGTCGGAGGCTCAAAATTTTGTCAAAACTTTTGACTTAGAAAAAATGGAGGATAAAATGGTGACTTAGGAGCTAAGTAGGAAAACCTGCAGCTAATTTTATATCAGCAAATAAAAAAGGGGGGGGTTAAAGCAAATTTTGGAAAAAATAAAATATTTATTTAAAATGCCATTAAAATATGGGAGAGGATAATATTAAACTCATAAACTTTGAGGAGGCTAATATTAAACTCATGAGCTAATTATGCTTATATGGCTTAAATTAAAGTGGTAAAGTGAGTCACATTTTTATTTTGCAAATTTCGAAATTAAAGAAACTTTGAAATTTGGGGAAACTAATGTTGAACTCCCAAAATGGGTTTAATAATCTTATATCGATATGGGTGATTCTTATCTTTGGTAATAA